>WNNJ02003047.1:0-109284 GCA_012934845.2 Pomphorhynchus laevis
AAGCGGAACGTATGTTCGACATTAGTCTATCAACGGCTAAATAATTGGCCGGCTTGCATCAGCCGTAGGGATAGTCTCAGATATCTTCAATGACTCCAACGGCGGATTGAACAATGTACGAAAAGACGGAAGAGAGTCACAGATGCCTGTTTCCTTACAGCAGCGATGTTTGATCATCAAATGATATCGAGAGCAGGAGATATGCGAACAAACAAAATCACTCCAATGACTCCAATGGCGGATTGGGCAATTGAGGAAAAGGCGGAAAAGAGTCACGGAGGCCTGTTTCCTTACAGTAGCGATGCTGGGTCGTTAAAGGATATTGGGAATAGAAGATAGCCGAACAAACAAAACCAATCCTATAACTCCAGCAGTAGATTGTACAATGGACCAAAAGGCGGAAGAGTCTCGGAGACCTGCTTTTTAAAGTAGCGATGTTGAATCATCACAGGATATCGGGAGCAGGTGATAGCCGAACAAACTAAGACAATGAAAATGACAAGCAACAAATTTACAAACTATAAATTAAGTGCGATAAACAATGGTCAAATCATCACTGTTCGGAGGATTTTTTATTGTCGGGTGCCGTGTGACCAGACAGTTGTACGGAAATATTAACATGATAATTAAAGTAGAATGGGCGAGATTTAAATGTGTAATATATAATGATTGTCATTACAATTATATTATATAATTACATATCATTTATTCTATTATATGTCAATATAATATTAATATTATAATATTAATATTAAATATTATAAGATTAAATATTAATATTTAATATTACAATTAATATTTATATATTAATAACATACATTTCTTTAGAATAGAATTTATTTAGAGTGGCCTTTATGGTAAAATAGAACCATTTACAGGCCCACTATAAAAATTAAAAGACAAGTTTACGTCCGATGAATGTTTGAACTTGTATGTAGAGTTATTGAATTGATTGCGGCTGAAAGTGTTATTTTAGTTCGTTTGCAAGAAGTATGGCGATCAAGGAAGTTTTGAAGAGTTTAAGCGACGTCAAAGATTTTGTGTCTCGAGGAAGTTTGTTCCAAAAACGTGGTGCAGCGATGGTGAACGCACGATATCCGTGATTACCATTGTGACGGGGGACGAAAAGCGAGTCGGAGCGATGACTTCTTAGGGAGAGACCAGTCGTCATATAGGATGCGCTATCAGGAAGATATAGATAAGGAGGGTTGTGCCGGAATTTGATTTGCCATGCAAGTGTGAGAATTTGAGAGGTTATGCGGCTCGGAATGTCGAGCCAGTTAAGGATGCGGAGGGTGTTGGAGATGTGGTCGTACTTGCGAAGGCGGAAGATGACTCTTGCAGCCGTGTGCAGAATCCTTTGTAAATAGTAAAATTGATATGCTGGACAGTTTACGAGAAGACCTAAACAATATTCTAGACGAGGCATGAAAATGCTGGAGATTAAAATAGCTGTCGATTTGACGTCGAGGTTTCTACGGACACTTCGGATGTCACGGAGGATGAGGGAGCATGAACTGATCTTGCTACGAATGAAAGGCAGAAACGAGAGATTATTGTCAAAAGGGACACCGAGGATTGTCATGATAGTCACTTCTGGTAGACGGAAATTGTGTATGCATACTGGAAAATCGAGGGTGTAAGAGTGGCGCGGTGTTATCCACATCATGTTAGATTTCTCGTTGTTTAAAAAACTACGGATTGAACAAAGATATGCGTGAATAGCAGAGAGGCAAGACGATGCATCGGAAGCGAGGTTGGATGCAGATGTGAGTGTGCATGATGCATAGATTACTATATCGTCAGCGTACTGAATAACTTCAAAGCCGAAAGGGACCACGATGGAAGATAAATCACCAAGAAGAAGGGTGAAAAGAAGCGGCCCTAGAACGGATCCTTGTGGTACACCGCAGCTGAGAGGAACCGGCGCAGAAGAGTTGGAGTTGGAGACTACGTGATAAGAGCGATTTGAGAGGTAGGATTTGAACCAAGAAATGACATGAGACGAGAAGCAGTAACGTTGTCTGAGACATGAGAGAAGTATAGTGTGATCAACTACATCAAAGGCGGAGGATAAATCAAGTGAAATTACAAGGCTTACTAGATGTTTGTCAAGAGCAAGAAGTAGATCATTGGAGAGTTTTGTGCATGCGGTCATAGTAGAATGTTGAGGTCGATATGCTGATTGAAAAGGTGGAAACATAGAATTTGATGATATGTAGTTGCTTACCTGTCTGAGGATGAGACGCTCGAAAAGTTTTGAGATGGTCGGAAGGTTTGATATTGGTCTATAGGAGGAGGCGGAACTTGGATCAAGATGATGCTTCTTTAATAATGGGCGAACTATGGCATGTTTGAACAACGAAGGGTAGTGTGATAAATGGATAGACATGTTGAAGACACTTGTGAGATAAGGGCTGATGGTGTCACTTAGTAACTTTAGAATGTATGTTGGAACAGGATCGAGAGGAGAGGTTGAATTGGGTAATCGTGCTAGGGCATCAGATACGCTTTCGATAGATAAAAGTGAAAAGTGAAACAGTTTAGTATGATATGGGGCAAGGTAGGAGAAACTAGAAGATAATGGTACGTGGATTGAGGTCAAAGTTCGAGCTATTTTGCGTTGCAAATGAGATGCGAATTCGTTGGAAGAGATAGAGATAGACGTGACGGATTTGTTTTTTACCCAAAAGGTTATTAATGGATTTCCACGCGTATTGATGATTGTCACGCAAAGATGTTTTGCGATATTACCACGACGGAATCTTGAGTGCATTTGGTGAAGGTGTCGTAAGGAGCGCTTGGCTCTTCGGCAATCGCTATCGAACCAGGCGCTCCTGACTGACGGCGAGGCGTACATTGTTTGAACGGCAAAATCATATCGAGTATGCCAATAAGTTCAGTGCTGTACATGTTGGTTAAGTCGTCAAGTGAAGTGTTAGTAAAGGCGGCAAAAATTAGGAGTGGGGACGAGAGAAGGTTTATACGCAAGTTATTTAGATCAAGTTGTTTCCATGGACGATATATATGGGGATGAGTAGGGTGTGGAGGATCATTGGTTTTAATGTTAATGGTGAGAAGGTAATGGTCGGATAGGCCCACCAACGGTGCTGCAAGTAGACGATGATCGAACAAAGATGCAATCAATGGTGCCGCCTTGGATATGAGTGGATTCAGCAGGGATATATCTGAAGCCAAAGTCTGATAATGTCTTGAGTAGGTGTGACGAGTGAGCGCATGATGGTCTGTCAAGTCGAATGTTGAGATCACCAAGAATAATGACGGGAGATGATGTAATGCTTAGGTTAGAGAGCATATCAAAGAGTTCGTCAAAGAATGTAAGACATGGCGCAGATAAGCCTAGTCGATAGATAAGGGCGAAACAAATTCGTCTACTGAAGTGTATAGCGTTAAAGCACATCAGCTCGAATGACGTAGGGGCAACTGGAAAGTTTAGAACATGTAACGATATAGCGGGCAAAGAAAAGGAAAGTAGACCACCATGGTTGATTGTTCCTGGATCACCATGTCGAGCACGTTTAGCAACGTTTAGGTTAAGCGATACGAGTCTTTGAATGGATATGTCGTTTGTGGAATGCCAAAATTCGGTTAGGCAGAGAAGTGAAAGTGAGTAATTTTGGAAGACTTCGAGAGCAAGTTCAAGTTTGTGGAGTAAGGAACGAATGTTGATGAGACCGATATTAAGTGAGTATTTAGAAGGAGAATTTAGGGAGGATGATTTGGAGTTTGATAGCGCGAAACAACCCAAGGAAGAGGAGGGAGAATCAGACAATTTTCGCCTCGTTGTTGTTTGCGATTTATCATGATGTCATATGGAGGGTGGTGATATATTTGGTTGAATTTCGGCGGAGATTAAATCATTTTTTGCAAACGAATAACTCGGTTATTGCGAATTATAAATTTATGCGAAGGATCCGCCAAACGTTTTTTGTGTAATTGTTTCTTGAGTAATTTTAGTGCTTTCACCTCAGGTGGTGAGAGATCCGGGCTTACATAAGCGTTGTGAAATCGAGTCGATTCTCTCAGTTTGTAGGCATTATTCAGAATTGACGTGGTGGTTGCTTCATCAGATGTAACAAGTATCCACGGAGGAATATCCTGACGTTTTGCAGGGAGTCGGCGTAAATACAAACGACATGTGGATGCACAAGACACGTTCAACGATACGATATGATCCGATACTAAAGCAAGATCGTCTGATGAATTAGGTAGTCCACGTATTATTACGTTTGATGAGCGCCGTTGTTGCCTATCACATGCTTGAATTATTGTTAGGGGAGATGTTGATTGACCATCGAATTGAGATGTTGCGAGTACTGAGCGAGTCACTTCTTTGCGGATAATAGATGCGAAAGTTTGACGAGGTATTGAGAACTCTGGATTAGAAGTTGGCACGGAAGGCGAAGAAGTGAGATTGAGAGATTCTATTCTTGTTTGTAGATCATTAATAGAGGAATTGGCGCTCGCTAACGACTCTTTTAAGTCGGATAATAACTTAGCGGAACATAACCCACACAGAAAATCTCGTATGAAAAATTCCCTGGAAACTTGGCATGGCACTTTTACGGAAGAATATATCGGACAATCCAACGCGGTACACTTTAAATCTAGTGAAACAAATTCCCCTTGTGTGATAATAGGTGACAAGGATGGTAATACACAGTTTGGAATCTGTATAGCGCTAGCAGCAAGAGAAGGATTGAATTGCAACACAGAATCTCCAAGACGATTTGTTGAGAGTAATGTGGAATTTTCACTATTCAGAGGTAAATGGCTTTCTACATATCGTGATCGGTTTATTTCTTTAGAATTACCGTTTTCACAGTTTTGAGCATAACAGTCCACGCAAGTACGACCAGCTTTAGCACAGATGCAACTTCGACATATTGAGTTTTTACTGTTACAGGAACAGCAACGTGAAGAAGTAGACATTACTCAGTTGGATGTTCTTGAAATAGTTTTGCTTGCATTCGTTTGCTCCATCTGTCGCGGTTCAGTATGTAAATATTAAGTATGTAATTCTTCTTAAATGTTTGTTTTCCTTTGTTTTCCTTTATTCTTTGTAAGTAATGTAATTAGTGTATGTTATTTATCTCAAATGTAATTTGCTAGAACACATAAATTTTCTTCCTCTATCTTACTATCTTTAAATAGTAAGATAGCGGATCAAACAAATCAAGACAATGAAAAGGACAAACAACAAATTTACAAAGCATAAATCAATAAGCGAAGAACAATGGTCAACTCATCACTGACCAGATGAGTTTTTATTGTCGGGTGCCGTGTGATTAGGCAGTTGTATTGATACAACAAAAGAGGCATCAACATCCATATCGGACTAGCCTATCATGCAAGAACGTGTAATGTCATCTCGCTGGCTGGAAAGGAACCAGAATTAGTTGTAGAGATGGTTCGCTTCGGTCTAGAAATAGTCGGAGTGACTTCTCTTCACTATTCTGGAACTGGAATTAAACTTTTGAATCAAGGTTAGACCTTGAACTATTCGTTAGTTACCATCAAAAAGCGACGGCATGCGTATGCAGAGATAATTACAAGTACACGGTTGTCGTTCGTGGAAAGGAGGTTTAACCCAGTGAACGAAAGACTGGCGTCTCTGAGACTTTTAGTCAAAGAGGGAAAGGGGATAACTATTGTGTATGCGTATGCTCCCAACATTATCCCGGAATACGAAGCATTCGTGGAAGATCTTTTGGCTGTGCTTGATAGTACTCCTATGGGAGATTCCTTCGTTCTATTGGGTGACTTTAATGCTCATGTTGGTAGCGACAGTAACACTTGGAAGGGAGTGTTGGGGTAGGAACGGATTCTCTGATCTGAATGCGAGTTGTGCTGAATTATTGCAATTTTGTTCTCGTAACAATTTGTGCATGACTAACACCATATTTAAACATAAGCAGATCCATTGATGCATATGGCATCAGGATTCTATCAGTCAAAGATTAATGATCGATTTTGTAATTGTTTCATCTGATCTACGATGTTATGTTCTGCACACTTGTGTGAAGAGAGAGGCTGAGCTGTCAACCGATAACTACCTTATAGTTAGTAAACTTTAATGGCAGGACCGGAGGATTTTTCTCGGCTGCCAGAAGAGGTGAAGAACATTGATCAGGAATTGGTGATGTTCAGATCCACGCTTGCCAAAGCAACTGTGAAAAGTTGTGGCTCGAAAGCCAAAGGTGCTTGTCGCGGAGAAAATACTCGACCTGCTCGGTGGACATCAACAGTTAGAGATTTTAGCCAGCAGAATAAGCTGGCTTATAAGGCAAATTTGTCAGATAGATCAATAAAAGCTGGAGACAAGTACCGAAGGGTAAAGAGAGTTTCAGCTGGAGCCGTTACTGAAGCGAAAAAGGCGGTTTGGGAGAAGTTTGAAGTGCACTTAGAACTTGATTATAGGTCAGCTTCGAAGATGTTCTGGAGGAGGATCAAGAACCCGCGTGTTAGAAAGCCGAAAACTCCTCACACTGTCTATGACAAGAGAGGGTCTATGCTGACTAACATTGAAGAAATTCTTATTAGCTTAAAAGAGCATTTTATGAGTCTCCTTAATCTAGTAGATATGCCTTCTTTTGTAGAAGTAGAGCCTATAGAAACAACGGAAGAGCTCATCTATTTAGAAGATGTCATTGCTGTTGTTAAACAATTTTGTAACAACAAGTCTTCTGGAGTAGACGAGATACGACACTAAGCATTAAAGGCTCTTGACGTTGTTGTCATAAAGTGGTTAACACGGCTATTCAAAGTTGCATTGAAGTCGATCAAGGTTCCTAGTGAGTGGCGAACTCGGGTCCTGTTCCAATTATCGGAACATCACTCTTCTTATCCAAACTGGTAAGCTATTTGCTAGAATTCTTGAGTTAAGGATACGGCATATATTTGAGGGCAGTTGCAAGAGGAACAATGCGGTTTTCGTCCATGTCGTGGAACTAAGATTCAGCTCTTTACTCTCTCAACAATCGTCGAACAGTATTGCTCGCGATGGATGACAGGACCATCAGGGAGATTGCGAATCGGATATGTGCAGCTATCGCAGCAATGCGTTCTTTGCACAGGTTTGTCGTGGTGAAGCGGGAGTTAAGTCCTCGGGCAAAGCTGTGGGTTTACCGCGCGATCTTCGTTCACATCTTAACCTATGGTCATGAGCTTTGGGTTATGAGCGAAAGAATAAGATATTGGATACAGGCGACCGAAATGGGGCTCCTTCGAAGTGTAGTTGATCTTAGCCTTAGCGATAAGGTTAGGAATTCGGTCATCCGGGATGGACTCAGAGTAAAGTGGCTGCTTCTCCACATCGAAGAAATACAGTTAAGGTGGCTAGGACATGTCCTGAGGATGTCCAGGGACCGCATTTCTTTAAGGGTTTTTCAAGTTGGACTCTCTGGAAAGAGACCTCTAAGTAGACCTCGATATCGGTGAAGAAATTGTCATGATCAATAGTTTTGTGATGTCTTATTATCTTGTTATGTGACTTCAAGGACGTAGACGCTATAACTAATCGAAAAGTCCACATTACAGATACATTCATTCAAGGCATCCACAGCAGCTATATTAGGCAACGGTTACTCGAATCCCGTGTTACTGATCTGGAAGATCTGATAACAATTGCAAAGTCGTTAGAAGCAGCTCATAAAGGAGCGGCAATATTTTGTTCAGCGGAGTCAGCAAATCTTGCGACAATAGATGTTGACAGTGATCATGCCGAAGAATCGGGGAACTATAAAGTTACTGCCGCAATGAGAGCAAATAGGGCAAACAAAGAAACTAATGTGTCTGGTAAACGATGTTACTTTTGCGGAAGGCCACTTCATTCTAGAACAAATTGTCCAGCTCGAAATGCAACTTGCCGATCATGTGGTAAACTTGGCCATTTTTCACCAGTGTCGCTCGAACAAGCAAACTAGTTCGAGTATCTCAACAGCCCTATACAATGTATCAACTAATCCTAACAAACCGAGTACAACGGTTTACAATGTCAAAATCGCTGGTATACCATTCAAGTCATTGATGGACACGGGTAGCACTAACAATTTTATCGACATGAACGTCGTAAAGCAGCTTCGTATCAAAACCACATCTTGCAATAAGCATGTTCAAATGGCGTCCTCTACGCATTTCACCGTTGTTCGCCGTTAGTGTTTTATAACATTCGAGTTGATGGACAGGATGTACGAAAATTGGCGTATCCTCGTACTACCTCAATTGTGTGTGCCGATCATTCTGGGACAGGAATTTTTCGACTACCATCACTATGTTACATTCTCTTTCAAAGGTGACCATCCTGGATTAACACTTGCATCGCTTCGATCAGCACCTGAGATAGATGTCGAATCAATAACGTTGTTCCCTGGAATAGATCGAAACATACGCCCAATCTCTAGTAAATATCGTCGGCAAACGGAATCGAATCGCAATTTATAAAAGCTGAAATTCAAAAGCTTCTTGCACAGAATATCATCGAAAAAAGTCGATCGCCATGGAGAGCTCAGGTACTGGTCTTGTCTGGTTCTGGACAGAAACAGCACATGGTTGTGGATTATTCATGCACTGTTAATCGGTACACATTACTGGATGCTTACCCCTTCCCCTAATCGATAATTTAATTTCTCAAAAAGCATCATATTCTGTGTTTACAACTGTAGACATTTCTCAGGCCTTATATCAAATCCCTTTTCTAGAAAACGATCGACCGTTCACTGCTTTCGAGGCAGATGGAAATCTTTATCAATATAAACGAATTCTATTTGGATTGACCAACGCAGTGTCCGTCTTTCAACGTATCATTAATCAGATTATCAACGACAATGGTCTCGTCAGAGATTTCGCTTATTTGGATGATATTATAATTTGCGGCCAAGATTTTAACGAACACGATGAAAGATATAAACGGTTTTGCGAAGTCGTTAAGAATGTCAATCTTACTTTGGCTAAGGAGAAAACAAGGTATAGACAAAAGGAATTTGATTTTTTGGGATATAGATTGTCTAACGGCTCTGTGAAACCTGATCCTAATCGTGTTAAACCATTACTTGATTATCCAATACCTAGAGACAGGAAGGAAATACAACGACTATTAGGTCTCTTAGCCTACTACTCCAAATGGATATCAAAAAGGTATCTCGTTGGCGGTTGGAATTAGCACCTTATCAATACGAGATACAGTACCGAGCTGGAAGCAATAACAAGGCAGGCGACGCTATGCCGCGAATATCTTATGTGTGTTCGCATCAAGGATCTCTCCGTGAGCTCAATCAAATTCATGTCTCCTTATGTCATCCTGGAATTACTCGTATGCTGCATTATATCAAACAATACAATCTACCCTATAATAAGTCAGACGTCGTTAAAGTAACTAGCGGATGCCGTATTTGCGCCGAGGAAAAACCGCAATTCTGTAAACCTACTATGGGTCATGTTATCAACGCAACACAGCCGTTTGAGCGTCTTAACATTGATTTTAAAGGTCCTTTGGAGTCTACTACTATAAATCGATATCTACTATGTATCGACGACGAATTTTCTCGCTTCCCATTCGCGATTCCTTGCTCCGATTGCTGTTCATCCTCGGTAATATCGGTTTTGCGTCAAGTTTTCAGTATTTTTGGACGTCCAACTAGAATACACTCCGACTAAGGTGAATGTTTCCAATCACGAGAATTTCGCAACATTTTAACTTCACAATGTGTGCCATCAAATAGGAGCACTCCTTATAACCAAGAGGAAATGGGCAAGCGGAGAGGTTTGTGGGCATTATTTGGAAGACAGTCAAACTTGCTCTAAGGTCTAGAAACCTTCCGTTAAAACATTGGGAATCTGTCGTCCTCTCTTCTGTTCTAGCGTCCATGCGATCTTTGTTGTGCACTAGTATCAGAGAAACACCACACAATCGCATATTTCTCTATCCCAGAAATTCAAAAAATTCGTCGATTTCGCCTTCTTGGCTACAAAATAACCAAACATTTTTGCTCAGAGATGAACGAGCTCGTAAAAATGAGCTACCGTTTCAAGAAGTGAAAATGTTACAGTCCAACGGACAATATGCTTTAGTTCGAGATGAAAAAGGGACCAATCGACTATATCTGTTCGAAAACTAACAAAAAATCCCCAAGGCGATGATACAGAAATTGATAACTGTTCATGTGACGATTTCGAACGCTCATCTAGTCGGTCGACCAGTACCCATGGGCCTATCGAATATTATCGATTCCGCCTGTCAATGGTCAATCTACATCTCAAGAGCTTACTAAAAGCGAATCCAGAAATACAGAGGCCTATACTCCGTTATTTGACGATCAAATATCTTCCGACATCAGCACAAACTATCAAACAAAGAATGCGAGCAATATTTCAATCACGAGTCAAAGTGAACCTCTCAGATCAATGCGAAACGAACGGAGAAGAAGAAAACCACCTTATCTCGACGATTATATTTGCTCAATGGAATACTGTCATGATCAATAGTTTTGTTATGCCTTATTATCTTGTTATGTTTTAGATATCGGTTCTATCTATAACAGAGATCAAATCTCTAAACTGGCCGAAGACCGTCTTGGGCTATCTGAAAGAGTACTCTGGTCTCTCGCCCAGCATCGCGATGTCTAGATTATTTGGTTCGTGCACTGCTTCCACGACCCGACATCCGGAGAAGTGGTTAAGAGGAAAAATCTGATGTAATATTATTTGTTTTTTCTTGTCGAAAAATTGTTGTTTTATATGTGTTATACAATTTATATTTATATAACGATAAAATTAAAAATTGAAATTAAAGATTAAAGTCAATTTTTATGAATTAACTAATAAATAACATACGATGTATCGTATGATGTAAAAATAAAAGATAAAAATAAAGATAAATAATAAATAATTATATCAGATTTTTTACAATTTATATTTATATCAAGTTAAAATTAAAAATTGAAATTTAAGATTAAAGTAATTTTTAAGAATTGACTAATAAATAATATACGATGTATAAGGGGATTAAAGGTCATCAGATGACTAGAGGTCATCGATGATTAGAAGTCATCAGAATAAATCGAAGGACACGAATCGGTGAATACCTAACATCAGATAAAGTAAGGTTTAAATTAAAAATTGAAATTTAAAATAGAAGTCAATTTTTAATTGACTAATGAATAACATACGATGTATAAGAATAAGTATTGTAGGTCATTAAGAGGAACTGCTATGTTATAATGTTGCGACCTTCATTCTTCGACCCAACATAGCATCGGAGCCCAATACGCGCTAGTGAAGTATTTCCTCTAATGAAGTTTGATTATCTTGTAAATCTTATTCTATACAAATTGTTTTCTATAATGAATTTAAATTTATTTTTAATAATTTTAAATAAATTATTAAATAAATTTAATTAAAAAATTAAATTTATTTAAACAGGATGTTGTTGATTTATATTTAAAATTTAATATTTTGTTGATTTACTACTCATTTATGAATGAAATATTAAAAATATTATTGTTATCATCAATATATAATCTGTAAATAATTTTAAAGTACTTTGGCCAAAATGAGTTTTGCTCGAAGATAAAATAATAATCGATCATAAAATAAATAGTTCCAGAAATTCGATAAGATCACTGCTATAAAGGAATTTTAAAATAATTAAGATTCATTTCAACAATTAATTATGTTAGCCATTAGCATGTTAAAATTATTATATTTTCCTCATTTGTCATTTTTGCGCTTTATCAAGTAAATGATTGTAGAAAATATCAGATACATTGATATATCATTGCGAATTTGAATATAAATTAAAAATGTAAATTATACAAAAGTTTTTTCCCTATAGATTTGTGACAATTAATAAACAACAAAAAACAACGAGGTGTCTATAAAAATTTTGATAGTACATACTATTACTGGAATTATAATAGACAATCGGTAAAAGAATGGAATGATGTAAGATAAAAATAAACTTGAATCAGCATTCAATAATTTTAATAATTTTAAAAATAAATAATTTTTATAATTTTGAATAATTTAATAATTTATGAATAATTTTGAATAATTTTAATAATATGAACAGTTAGGAACTATTTAATATAATACAGGAAGAGCGATACTAATTTTTGTTTCAGAAGATAACGGATTATTGTAGATTTACAGGGACCTGAAATACACGATTTTGTATTTTGAATTTAGAAAATTCAAAATTTTCAAATTTCAATTTTAAATTTAGTTTATGATATCTGATATAAACACGAAAGGTGTGGCCAAGTGTTCACTTAGAAAAATACTAGTGTGGAAGTCAAAACGCTGAGTTTTACAGTTGCTTTTTTTATTTAATTTGCGAGTTAAATGAAGTCCATAATGTTATGCGATTTGGAATTAAACAAATCGTGGGTGACAATAAAATACCATCTTGTTTGGCTAGACGATAAGAGATAATATCAGTGTAGATAGTTGTAACTAATATAATATTGATGTTGGTTAGACGAGAAGAGATAATATCAGTGTAGATAGTTGTAACTAATATAAAATGGATGGTAAATGTAACTAAGATGTAGACAGAAATTCTGATCAAAATTTGATGACAAACATGGTCCCCTCAAATCTTTTAATCTTAGGTGACCTTTGATTAGAATGTCACCTAAGATTTGAAATCAAGCTAACAAAGGTGACCGTTCTACTTTTCTTATTGGTATTGACCTTTCTAATGCTCATTCCTTTGAAAGCAAATCAGATATGTGCAGAGGCAGTTCCTTCTACTTCATTTATCAACTTCCGCTTTCCAATTAACTGTCCTTACTGACTTTTACATTTGATTTAATCTTCTAACTTAAATACAGCAAACTATTATGTTATCTTTTTATTAGTTTTTTTTATATTTATCTTTTATTACAAGTTAATTATAAACTACTTATGAGCTTATGACTATTGACTATTGCTATACAAATCTTTGTGTACTCTTTATTTAATCGCAGGTCTTAAAAGTATGGCGCTTTTATGGTCTTAAAAGCGTGTTTTATAAAATATAAAACGTGAAAGCGTGTTTTATAAAATGTAAAACGTGAAAGCGTGTTGATTCTAGAGACACTCGCGATTCCAATGAAGGACTGGACGGGCGGTACGTAATTGCTACTAATTCAATTGCTGTTTTTATTAGTTGCGTCAGGATCTAATATTTAATATTTCAGATCATCTTCGGTATAAATATTAGGATTAAGAATCTTATTTTAGTATAAAATACGCTAAATAGAATAAAAATTGTTTCGACATTGATTAAACGATACCTATTAACCAGAAATTGCCATTCATCTCTAGGCATCAAAGTAAAGCATATAAGTCTAAGTAATCGAACAGGACATATTAAATGATTTTATAATTTATAGTATTTTATAATTTTTACATATAATTTAATATAATTTTAACATATAATATTTAATAAAATTTTAACATAAAATTTATTATAATTTTAACATATAATTAAACATAATATAATTTTATATCTATTAAATATAGTACTTTATTTATATATATTTTGTACATTCGTGCCCACGCTAAATCTGTAATTTTTAAAATTAAGAACTACAAATTGTAATTACATCATCGATCTTTTTAAAAATCTAATTAAAAATCTAATTTGAGAGAACTTTTTGTAGATTCGATTAAAAATATTTAATATAGTTTGTAAAGTGTAAATATTTAATATATTTATAATATAATAATGTAATATATGAAATACTAATATATTATATTCATTATATTATATTGATAATATATTATCACAATATATTATAATAATATAATGAGGATACATTAAAGTAATATTTGCTGCGTAATTAGACTAACTTAAAAGAATTATCGTACTTTTAACAAAGTATTTGCATTCTAGATTTAAATCGTTTTGCTTTTACTTACAAAGCTGGTATCTTTAATGTTTGGGTCCCAGTTTAATTTACTGAGGGGTACATTAAACTGTATATTTGTACAATCTGAAAGCAGTAATTTCAATTTCCTTTTATTGAGTCGTTATTTATTGTCAATAAGTAGCTTGATTATCTAAGTTATCTCAACAGTGAAATCATTATAACATAAACTTTAATGTTATAAATATATTGTTCACTCAAATGTTTTAATTATTGATTGGAGAAAGTGAAATAAAACAGTTTCTAACATTCAGTCAAAATTTCGATATCTGACTGCTATCATAATCAGGTCAAAAGACTTAACAATAAAACATTTTTTATAAAAAAAATTATAAACCTGTCATGATAGCAGTCAGCTATCAAAATTTTACAAATTTCTAAGAAACAAAATTATTTACTCTTTTTCAATTAATGAATAATGTTTTGAAGATTCAATTTAATTCCAGTGTCTAAAGTAAAGTTTCATTATATTAAAAATTTTTTATTTAATAAAAATTTAATATATAATTTATATAATTTTATATTTATTAATAAAATGTTAAAAATTAGACGAAAATTCGACTAATTTATTTACTTTTTTTAATTAATGAATAATTATTATTTTTAAATAATTATTGGTATTTCTAAAATAAAATGATCTAAACTAATCAATAAAATAATCTAATAAAATGTTATTATAACATTTCGAAAATTCGACTAACTTTTAAGAAACTAATTTATTTACTTCTTTTAATTAATGAATAATAATTTTTTTTTCAATTATTGAAATTTACAAAGCTAGTATTTCTAATGTTTGAGACTCAGTTTAATTGATTGAGGAATAGTTCAAAAATATAAAGTTTTTTTTTCTCTCTGAGTATTCATATGATCGTCTCACCTTAGTTTTTAGTTAGGTATCATGTATGGAATTCATAATATATAAAGATACTCGTATACGAGTTAAAGATACATAAAAAAATCTATAACCTAGACATACGGTTTTAGATACATAATGGGTTTCCGTAACTAATCGTACAATTGACAAAAGTCATCTCACTAAAGCTTTTCAATCAAGTGAGAAAATATTTGACCATTGCTGCAGAAGCTGAAAATCAAATCTCATAATTATGACTTACCAATAAGATACATGCTCTTCCCAGCTGAATGCAAATTTAGATCATTAAATAAATTTTTATGAGAATTGAGTTGAATTTATGCGGTTTAATACTTCATAAATTCTTCAATAATGCAAGAAATAACGAATATATTTTGTTTAAAATTATGTAATCACATGAAATTAAAATCAAAAAGCCAAAAGGTGAATTATCCTTTTCAATATCTATAGTTTTGCTTTATTCGGCTCTATAATTTCTAACTACTTATATTGTTTCTAAATAAAATCTTTTAAATAAATCTGCAATTTAATGCCATTAATTTGTAAACATTTTAAGCACGACATTTTTAGCACGCACGACATTTGATTCTAAAAGTAACTATAAATGTCTATGCTATATCAAATTATACAAATGGTTCAAATAATTTAAATAATTACATTTAAAGTGTAAAGAGTAATCAAAATTTTAATATTCAAACTCATGTTTAATAATTTAGATAATTTATAAACTAAAATTATGTAATTTCATTTTAGTTTAATAATTACTTTTAGGTTAAACAAATTCGTATTCAATAGAATATACTCACTAATAATTACACGGCATGTCGTTATTGTTATTAACATTGAAGCGATTAAATATGAATACGTTGACACCTAAATAAAAAATAAAATGAAACAACCATATGAACAATCATTTGAGAAAAAAAACTTTCATATTTTTTAAACTTTTCGAAATGTGTAGATATTATCATTAATGGGTGCAACAAATTGTTCAATAGAAATATATTGAAAACCAGCGTATAATTAATAATTAATGAGAAATACATTACAGTAATTTTATTATGAAAGATTAAATTCAAATTCATTCTTCTATAACGTGATTTTTAAAAGGTAAAATTTTTTATTTTTATAATTCAATATCTAATATTTTAAATTTAATATTTTATTTTATTATGCTATATTATATTATCCTATTATTTAAAATTGCATTCTTAATAATAAGCTTATATCCAGTATATTAATGATTTCTGCTCCTGTATCATAACGCAATGTTTTAAATTGCGTTCATTGTTTTAAATTGTATTATAATGTTTTAAATTATAAAAATAAACATTATATAAAATTATTATTTCAAATAATAATTTGAAAACATTCCGAGTTAAGCTTCCAGCGAAAGTTGTAATAAAGCATGC
The DNA here is from genome assembly GCA_012934845.2 of Pomphorhynchus laevis. Taxonomy (NCBI): domain Eukaryota; kingdom Metazoa; phylum Acanthocephala; class Palaeacanthocephala; order Echinorhynchida; family Pomphorhynchidae; genus Pomphorhynchus; species Pomphorhynchus laevis. Next base: position 16,218 of record WNNJ02003047.1, read on the forward strand.
AGGTTTATACTTTACTGTTCGTGAATATTAAAAAGTTTTATTGAAAGTCTTTCTTATGAATATAACGTCACCAGTAGTTTTCAATTCATACTTTATACAAATATATAATGATATTTTTATATAATGAATATTATTATATGTCTTTCTTATTATTAATCATTATTTAAACATTATAATGTATTATAACGTTTTAAATTGTATTCATCTTTTGGTCATTTACCAAAAGATAAATGACCTGTTTCAAGGTGATGATTTTTTTAAGGATCATAAAAATAAACATTATATAAAATTATCATTTCAAACATTATTATTAATAATTCTTTTAAACATTATAATGTATTATAAGTTTTTAAATTGTACTCACATTTTGGTCATTCATTAAAAGGTGAATAACCTTTTGGTCATTAAGTCATAATTATGACTTACCAATAAGATACATGCTCTTCCCTGCTGAATGCAAATTTAGATCATTAAATAAATTTTTATGAGAATTGAGTTGAATTTATGCGGTTTAATACTTCATAAATTCTTCAATAATGCAAGAAATAACGAATATATTTTGTTTAAAATTATGTAATCACATGAAATTAAAATCAAAAAACCAAAAGGTGAATTATCCTTTTCAATATGTATAGTTTTGCTTTATTCGGCTCTATAATTTCTAACTACTTATATTGTTTCTAAATAAAATCTTTTAAATAAATCTGCAATTTAATGCCATTAATTTGTAAACATTTTAAGCACGACATTTTTAGCACGCACGACATTTGATTCTAAAAGTAACTATAAATGTCTATGCTATATCAAATTATACAAATGGTTCAAATAATTTAAATAATTACATTTAAAGTGTAAAGAGTAATCAAAATTTTAATATTCAAACTCATGTTTAATAATTTAGATAATTTATAAACTAAAATTACTTGTAGTCCGTGACAAACGATAGAAAGGATTTTAATTAGTAACATCATTGTGTTAGTATTATGAAAAATGCAGCTGTAAATTTAAAATGCTCTCTCTTTATACAAATACAGTATCTATAAGGTCCGAAAATCCACAATTCAAAGATAACAATTAAATTCTAAAGTGCACCTAAATTATATTTTGAAACAAAATATGATATGCTAAATTAGAATATTTATTCCGAAATATTTACCATCTTGTTCCGTGAATAAGGTTCTAGTAAGGAAGTTAAACCAAATTGTAGCACAATGTAAATGATTCTTAAACTATTAAACGATTCTGTTAATATTCTGTTAATTTTAACACTTATGCAATCAAAACATCGACCTATATATACAATAAGAGTATTGTTGACAATTTCATTAAACTTGAAAACTTGTTGTAAACTTCTATTCGAAATTCTCATTTAATGTATAAATTACTATAGTATCAATTGCGTAATACCTATATTTGCTGCAGAATTATTAAATTAATTTTAAGGGCATGTTTTAGATTTTTAATTTAAAAATTCTTAATTTAGAATTTTTAAAAAAATTCTAAATTAAGAAACTTACAAATTGTTATATTCTAAAAACTAATTTAGAAAAGCAACAAGGACAACATGTAATCCAAGGACAACATTACATCGTTCTGCAATTTTGAGTAACAATAACACTATAGCTAAATGAATTTTATCTTTTGTGTTTTAAAAATCAAGGTTATTAAGTGTTTCAAGTTTTATACAATAAACACGTTTTATTTGAATACAAAAGACATTTTATATATCTGAATATTTAATTAAAAGTATTTCTAAACTCATATTTACTAGCATTCGTTTCCCCAAGTTCATAGCAACGATAACCAAAATATTTCAACACATTTGTGATTCCAATTGTTTTTATTTTAATTGTTTGTTGGAAATAATGAAATTGCATAAATTTTATAAATTTACTAAAAATGTTTTGAGTTATTTTAATAAAATATAATAAATTATATTTCATATTGATAAAATTAAAATTTTACTTTAATAAATATAGTTATATATTTTAAATACATTTAAAACATAATGTAATCATTGAAAAGTTATTAAATATTAATTATTTAATAATTAGTTAAATTGGTAGCTTAACTATTGATTATGAAGTAAGCCTTTCTGTGATGACTTGATATCAATACATCACAAAAACAAAAGCAATACAATTATTACGCTTGAACAATGCATGAATTAAGAAGTTGGAATCATTTGCGGTCCATCTTCATTATTGCACATTTCCGGCAGCGTTTTTACTTGACGATATTTTAATTGCAAGAAATAATTGGGAAAAGCATGATGCGAATCCCTGAAAATGTTTAGCCATGGCTATAAAATACTATTACCAAGAATGGTGATCATAACATTCAACAATATCAAGTGTGTGTTTGCATCCGAGTTTATAGGTGATTTAAGTCAATGCTTTGAGAACGGAATGATTAAGCTCGATCTGCGACGAACCAATCTTTGAGCTCAAGGATCCGATAGATACAACATAACATCGTAATCTTTTGGGTATGTTAACCTATTAATGTCCCTAAATATCTGATTTTGTGGGCAGCTTTCGAGATTTTGCCACAGAAATGAGGTTTTGAATACGCGAATCAGCAATGTAGAGTTTTATGGATGTTACAACAGCCTTAATGTGTGCCTGCCGTACATGAACAGAGTAAAATTTACCATTTAAAGTAGAAATTGATGAGTCAAAATTGATGAGCAGACAGTCAACCAATAGAACAACGATGTTCGCAGAAGTAAAAGAACAAAGTCAATCTTTTTAACTTTAAAGCTACAACGTCATGGAAGAATCTGGTAAATAGCTAATTAAATATAGTCTACATTAATATATATAACTCTTTTTTGTTGTTTTGTAGATTGTTAAATAAAACCTCTTCGGTTAGTATTCGTTCGATTTACGACAGTATCAGAACAAGGATTAGAGGTCATCAGAAGTTATTACTATTTTATTAAGTGTCGGCCCATATTCCTCGACCCAACATAGTAGCAAAGCCAAATACACGTTAATGACGTATTTATAAATGACAATGGATTTTATAAATGATATATATTAATGATAGTTTTATCTTCAATAAAAGTTTAACGAAATAAATCATTTATTTAATTAATAATGCCGTACCGTGCAGAGAAAAACTCTGCCATGGCCAGTCACAAGTCCGTGCTGAGAAAAGAGTAGGGTTGGCGATAGATTTCGTGACAAGACAGTTGTTAAACAAAACTGTCGCATCAACAGTACAAAATGGTGTTTCAATGAATTTCGCGAATAGGCGACTACGAAGGTAGGGCCGCTTTCTTCGTGCAAGCATACATCAACCATCAATAAAGCCCATTGGCGTGACAGTAGAAAAAGCGGACTCTGTAACGAAGCGGAACAAATGCTGAAGAAAAAGAAGAATGCCGTACCAATAATACAGTTTCAGTATTTCTAAGAGAGATAATATTATCAGAAAAGAAAAGTCCACAGGTAAATAATAACATGTTAGTAGAACAAATCAGAACAGCTAACTGAGTCTACGTATTTTATACTATATGAAATTGAAAATAATGCTAAATAAAAATTAAATAATAAAATGATAATTAATGATGGTAAATAATATTAGAATTTCTATAACTTACATCGAGATAAAATTTAAAGTTGGAATTTGAAATAAAAGTCAACAATTATTACAATTCACTGTTCTATAATGAATAAAAATGAATATAATCACATAATAAAACTATACCCATATTATATTAGACCATTTTATTTACTTAAAAATAAATTTTCAAGTAAATATAAATACTTCCGATTTTATGTAATTTTAGAATCCAAAATTACATAAAAATCCAATAAAACCTAGGTTCACATGTGGTGCTTTTAAATGTACATAAAAACCACTTTCTGTTTATATGAATAAAATACTTAAAGTAATTAAAGCACACTTTAAAAAATATTGTAGGATAATCGAAAATAATACTGGTATAAAAAACTATTTCGATATTAATGCAACAAAAGAATTTTTCGAAGACACTAAAAGAATAAATTTTCAGAATATAAATACGTACGATTTTAGTACGCTTTATACAAATCTAGATTTAATAGCTATTAAAGAAGCGTTAGTAAAATTAATTAATCTTATATTCGGAAAAAGTTATACGTATGTATGTTATAATCACTATAACGCATATTTAACCAAAATGAAACCATCAAATAAATATGAATATATGGATAAAATTGAATTAATAGAATCCTTAAATATTTTAGATAAATCAAAATTATTTAAAAGTAGGGACATCTATATTTAGACAAGTAAAAGGTGTTCCAATGGGTGGTAATAGTAGCCCAATTATAGCTGACTTGTTTTTAAGCTTTATAGAATATGAATTTGTTCATAACTGTGTAAAAACTAAATCTAAATAATATAAATATATGAAATATATGTTTCGATACATTGATGATATATGTGTATTTAATTCTAATAATTTTTATTCAATTAGTGAGCACATTTATCCAGAAAGCCTTATTCTTAACAAAACCAATATTAATGATAAAGAAGGTGTATATCTAGATATGAACATTAAAAAAACATTAACAAAAACTGCTATTAATTTATATCGTAAAGATGACATATTTAAATTTACAAGAAACATATTTTTGCATGAGCATTCATGCATACCATATAATATAAAATATAATACATTAAATAATGAAATTTTAATGAATTGCAACAATATGTAATGATATTGGCTTTCTTCAAAATCATTTAAATAATTTAATAGATACATATTTTAAACTGAGTTACTATAAAAATAACATCAAACAGAAAATAGTAAAATATATAAATCAACACAATAATATAAAGAATAAATTTAAACTCTTAAGTGGCAAATTTTTATGGATGGATAATAAATAATATACTTTGTATTAGAATAAGATACTAGATAGTTTTATCAGAGCAAATACATCATTAGCATGTATTTGGCCCCGCTGCAATGTTGGATAAATGAGTTACGGTCCGAAATCTGAAAGGCAGTACAAAACAGCTAAATTAAGTAAATTAGCAGTAATAGCTGAATAAACAGATAAAAAATAAGTTTAACAAAAATTATTACATATAATATTATTAACTGGTCGGTTTGATATTATCCTCGTGTGGTTGTTTGAATCCTATCAGCATCACTGTACACTACAATCAGCGTGGGTGGACCTCATCAGCAGTGAGCCCACGCCTACATTTCGTGTTTCGGTCCTTTAACTGCTTCTGCTGATTCCTTGTCGCCGAAATGCTGGTTTATATTTGGCTTATATACCAAATTACACAATTAATGTGCTCTATATTTGGTGTGGGCGGTAACTAATATTCGCAATTCGAATCCACCACACACCGATTTTTTATTCCGTTCTTATACGAAATGTTCACTGGACAGTAAACCGTAAGCTGTCTTTTTACTATTGTGAATATTGCATACACGAGCCGTTATTCTTAACTGGTCGGTTTGATATTATCCTCGTGTGGTTGTTTGAATCCTATCAGCATCACTGTACACTACAATCAGCGTGGGTGGACCTCATCAGCAGTGAGCCCACGCCTACATTTCGTGTTTCGGTCCTTTAACTGCTTCTGCTGATTCCTTGTCGCCGAAATGCTGGTTTATATTTGGCTTATATACCAAATTACACAATTAATGTGCTCTATATTTGGTGTGGACGGTAACTAATATTCGCAATTCGAATATTAGGTATATAAGCCAAATATTAACACGAAAAATTCAAAATAAATTATATAATTTATTTAAATAATATTATATATTATATGTAGAAGGTATATATTACAAAGTTAACATACGGGAAAGTTTCTTCAATTCAGTATATATGTTCAATAAAATTAGAAAAAATTAGTATTAATATTAATTTAATAATTTATACTATAAATTATTATAATTTATTTTTTATATAATTAATATTAATAATGATTAATATTATTTAATAATTTAATAATAATCAAGAAAAAGACTGCAAAAGTATGATATACCGATAAAAAAAGTCAATTATAATGATTTAAATGTAAACACTGCCTATGAACGTAGTGATTTTATGCTAGAAACAATTATTACAATTCAAAAATAAAATCAAACAGAAAATGTAATGATATTGGCTTTCTTCAAAATCATTTAAATAATTTAATAGATACATATTTTAAACCAGGTTACTATAAAAATAACATCAAGCAGAAAATAGTAAAATATATAAATCAACACAATAACATTAAAAATAAATTTAAACTATAAAGTGGCAAATTTTTATGGATGGATAATAAATAATATACTTTGTATGTTGTTTATATTGATATATTTAATATGTATTTAACTGTAACAATTTTTATTCAATAAGCGAACAAATTTATCCAGAAAGCTATAAAACTAAAAATAATTACTAAAAATAACATCAAGCAGAAAATAGTAAAATATATAAATCATCACAATAATATTTAGACAAGTAAAAGGTGTTCCAATGGGTGGTTATAGTAGCCCAATTATAGCTGACTTGTTTTTAAGCTTTATAGAATATGAATTTGTTCATAACTGTGTAAAAACTAAATCTAAACAATATAAATATATGAAATATATGTTTCGATACATTGATGATATATGTGTATTTAACTCTAATAATTTTTATTCAATTAGTGAGCACATTTATCCAGAAAGCCTTATTCTTAACAAAACCAATATTAATGATAAAGAAGGTGTATATCTAGATATGAACATTAAATTAACATTAACTAAAACTACTATTAATTTATATCGTAAAGATGACATATTTAAATTTACAAGAAACATATTTTTGCATGAGCATTCATGCATACCATATAATATAAAATATAATACATTAAATAATGAAATTTTAAGAATTGCAACAATATGTAATGATATTGGCTTTCTTCAAAATCATTTAAATAATTTAATAGATACATATTTTAAACTGAGTTACTATAAAAATAACATCAAGCAGAAAATAGTAAAATATATAAATCAACACAATAATATTAAAAATAAATTTAAAATCATTAGCGGAAAATATTTATGGATGGATAATAAATAATATACTTTGTATTAGAATAGGATACTTGATAATCAAATTTAATCAGAGGAGATACGTTATTAGCATGTATTTGGCCCCGCTGTTATGTTAGGTCGAGGAATATGGGCTGAAACCTGATAGCATAGCAGTTCCTTTCGATGACCTCTAATCCTTATTTTGATACATCGTATATCATTTATTAGTCAATTCATAGAAATTGACTTTTATTTTAAATTTACATTTTTTATTTTAACTTGATATAAGTATTTTAACTTGAACTTCTTCGAAGGGTAGCGAAAATTCATCACTCGTATTTCGAATTAAATTTTTTAAATTCAAAAATATTCAAATCTATTGCAGATAATTCGTATATAAATTACATAAAAATAATTCGTATATAAATTACATAAAAAAATACATAAAAATCCAATATGGTTAATATGTAGTGTGTTTAAATGTACATTAAAACCACTTTCTGTCTATATGAATAAAATACTTAAAGTAATTAAAGCACACTTTAAAAAATATTGCAAGGTAATCGAAATTAATACTGGTATAAAACACTATTTCAGTATTAATTCTACAAAAGAATTTTTAGAACAGACAAAAGGAATAAATTTTCAAAATATAAATACATACGATTTTAGTACGCTTTATACAAATCTAGATTTAGTAGATATTAAAGAAGCGTTAGTAAAATTAATTAATTTTATATTCGGAAAAAGATATACATATATATGTTATAATAATTATAACGCCTATCTAACAAAAATTAAACCATCAAGTAAATATAAATACATCATTAGCATGTATTTGACCCCGCTGCTATGTTGGGTAGAGGAGTTAGGAGCCGAAACCTGATAGCATAGCAGTTCCTCTTGATAACCTCTAATTCTTATTCTGATACAGCGTCTGTTATTTATTTGTCAATTCATAAAAATTTGCTTTTATTTTAAATTTACATTTTTTATTTTAACTTGATATGAGTTATATAATTTATTATTTATAATAATTTATTATTTAATTTCTCAAATGATACCATTCCGCGTGAATTTTTGTAATCATATAAGCCAGACGCGGAAGAACAACGAAGAGCACTGATAGATGTCGTTTCATCATCACTATGACTCTTCAGTGCTAGCTCCCTCCCACTGCTGGATGCAGAGGAGGACTAGCAGACGGATCTATCAAAGAGCCGTTATCATTTATAATTATTAAATTATTTTTTATTTATAAATAATAAATATTATTATTACTTGTAGATTGTGTAGAATTTATAATAAGAAGCCGTAATTTGAAAAAAAAACAAAAAGATCACAATTCGTGACAACTTCAAAAATTATACTTGTTTAAAATTTAAATATTGAATGTATTTTATCACAGTCGAAATATTATTTAATTTTCAATATATTCCTAGATACTTAGCCTTAGATTTTATCCATATCCAAGAATCATAAGAATTTTTGTATTTATAGATACAAAGTACATTTTGAATTACTTTGGCAGAGTGCAAATGTGGTATACAACATACAACTGTTCTATAGCATACAACTGTTCTCATATTTATAAATCGAAACCTTTCATGTTACTAACGTATCATTTAAAAAATTTCAATTATTAAATTATAGATTGAATAATAATACAATAATACCATACAATTTCATACATTTATGTATGAATGTACATATCTGTACAATTTTATATATAAATGTACTTATTAACATTCTGAATTGTGTAAAAGTGAAAAATATCAAACCATAAGGTTTGTTAAAAGTTTAATAGTTGATAAAATATCAATTTAGTCAATTCAATATTCCTATGGTAACCTGTAATTTTAGAAATTAGCTTGAATGTAATATTTAAAATATTTACATAATCGACAATTTGAAGGAAAATGTCTGGAACTAATCTTGCACAATTCCTATACGGTTTACAGTTGAATCGCAGTACTCATATATTATCACATTTACATAAGTATAAAAACAATCAGTATCCATTGAGCCTTCATCTGTCGTGTAGATTAGATTTTTTAGCAGTTTTATCATCGATTTATTACATCCAAGAAGGGTAATGTGATTTTCATTTACCTTTAAATTAAACTTCTTTGTGTAAACAATGACTAGATAACATCTTGTCAATCTAACATTATTTGATATTATGAGCACTTAATTACAAAAAATATTTTCGATTTAAATTTTTGATGACATTGCAAGTTACTTTAATCCTAACCATAAGTCAACAGCAATACGAGGCATTTATGTATTGGTGGACATCATCAGCATTCTGATCCAATACATATGTTTCACGTTTCGGTCTTTTTAATTGTTGGCTGGCGATCACTCGACTCGTCTGCTTTTATTGGCAGTTAGATTTAATGAAAGAGTTTCGTCTTACATTTTGCAAATTTAATTGAAATCGTTTTTGATTTTAAATTAAATCTGCGCTGGTAGGGGAGGTGATACCTCGAATTTAAAAACCTACCTATTTTTCCTAAAACTAGTCATCTTTAGTTTGCGTCATAATTTTAAGTTGACATAAATTTTAAGTTGTGCAGTCATTGCAGAACTGGAATTTTTGATGACACTGCACGTTACTTAAATAGTGTATATAACTCAACGTTTGATGACTATTTTATTCTGCACGCTACTTTAATCATATCTATAAGCCAACAACAGTACACTACATTTCAGTATTGGTGGACCTCATCAGCTACTGATCCAATACCTATATTTCATGTTTCGGTCCCTTTAATGTTGGCTGACGATCACTCGACTCGTCTGACTTTATAGTCAACAGTTGCTTTAGCATACTTTAAAATAAATAATTTACAGTTTTTAATATCATGTCCTATTACTATTATTAAACTAGTCATCAAATTCACCAATCGATTGATCGTTCGTTTATTTGCATGTGCTTAGGCAATGTCAAAAAAACACATCGTTCTTAGGTTTTAATTAAAGTCGATCTAATTGATTTATTGCTATGTCAAAGTTGTCTAAGTCGGATACATACCGGTAAACTTTAGGTGAAATGTGGATGAATAGGACATCGATTTAATCAGCATTCTTAATATTGGCGATTTTTGCAAGAAATTTTGTGAAGCGACGCTTCCAGTGTAAGATACACACTTCAGAATACGAGCTGTTGGGAATCTCGGATTTTCAAACTCAAATCAGAGCTGTTGAGAAGTGTGTTGATGAACTCTTCAACCGCTCTTCTGATTTGAAATTAAATCAGCGTTGGTAGGGGAAGGTTCTGCCTTCTATTTAAAAACGCACCTATTTTTCCAAATAATTACTATTAACAAACTAGTCATATATAGTTTTTTCCTAATTAAATAGAATAGAATAGAATAGAATTTATTTAGAGTGGCCTTTGTGGTAAAATAGAACCATTTACGGGCCCACTATAAAAATTAAAAGACAAGTTTACTTCCGATGAATGCTTGAACTTGTATGTAAAGTTATTGAATTGATTGCGGCTGAAAGTGTTATTTTAGTTCGTTCACAAGAAGTATGGCGATCAAGGAAGTTTTGAAGAGTTTAAGCGACGTCAAAGATTTTGTGTCTCGAGGAAGTTTGTTCCAAAAACGTGGTGCAGCGATGGTGAACGCACGATATCCGTGATTACCATTGTGACGGGGGACGAAAAGCGAGTCGGAGCGATGACTTCTTAGGGAGAGACCAGTCGTCATATAGGATGCGCTATCAGGAAGATATAGATAAGGAGGGTTGTGCCGGAATTTGATTTGCCATGCAAGTGTGAGAATTTGAGAGGTTATGCGGCTCGGAATGTCGAGCCAGTTAAGGATGCGGAGGGTGTTGGAGATGTGGTCGTACTTGCGAAGGCGGAAGATGACTCTTGCAGCCGTGTGCAGAATCCTTTGTAAATAGTAAAATTGATATGCTGGACAGTTTACGAGAAGACCTAAACAATATTCTAGACGAGGCATGAAAATGCTGGAGATTAAAATAGCTGTCGATTTGACGTCGAGGTTTCTACGGACACTTCGGATGTCACGGAGGATGAGGGAGCATGAACTGATCTTGCTACGAATGAAAGGCAGAAACGAGAGATTATTGTCAAAAGGGACACCGAGGATTGTCATGATAGTCACTTCTGGTAGACGGAAATTGTGTATGCATACTGGAAAATCGAGGGTGCAAGAGTGGCGCGGTGTTATCCACATCATGTTAGATTTCTCGTTGTTTAAAAACATACGGATTGAACAAAGATATGTGTGAATAGCAGAGATGCAAGACGATGCATCGGAAGCGAGGTTGGATGCAGATGTGAGTGTGCATGATGCGTAGATTACTATATCGTCAGCGTACTGAATAACTTCAAAGCCAAAAGGGACCACGATGGAAGATAAATCACCAACAAGAAGGGTGAAAAGAAGCGGCCCTAGAACGGATCCTTGTGGTACACCGCAGCTGAGAGGAACCGGCGCAGAAGAGTTGGAGTTGGAGACTACGTGATAAGAGCGATTTGAGAGGTAGGATTTGAACCAAGAAATGACATGAGACGAGAAGCAGTAACGTTGTCTGAGACATGAGAGAAGTATAGTGTGATCAACTACATCAAAGGCGGAGGATAAATCAAGTGAAATTACAAGGCCTACTAGATGTTTGTCAAGAGCAAGAAGTAGATCATTGGAGAGTTTTGTGCATGCGGTCATAGTAGAATGTTGAGGTCGATATGCTGATTGAAAAAGTGGAAACATAGAATTTGATGATATGTAGTTGCTTACCTGTCTGAGGATGAGACGCTCGAAAAGTTTTGAGATGGTCGGAAGGTTTGATATTGGTCTATAGGAGGAGGCGGAACTTGGATCAAGATGATGCTTCTTTAATAATGGGCGAACTATGGCATGTTTGAACAACGAAGGGTAGTGTGATAAATGGATAGACATGTTGAAGACACTTGTGAGATAAGGGCTGATGGTGTCACTTAGTAACTTTAAAATGTATGTTGGAACAGGATCGAGAGGATAGGTTGAATTGGGTAATCGTGTTAGGGCATCAGATACACTTTCGATGAAACAGTTCAGTATGATATGGGGCAAGGTAGGAGAAACTAGAAGATAATGGTACGTGGATTTAGGTCAAAGTTCGAGCTATTTTGCGTTGCAAATGAGATGCGAATTCGTTGGAAGAGATAGAGATAGACGTGACGGATTTGTTTCTACCCAAAAGGTTATTAATGGATTTCCACGCGTATTGATGATTGTCACGCAAAGATATTTTGCTTTGCCAGTATGAGGAGCATTTTGAGTTCAAAAGATATCGGTATTTGCGTCGAAATTCGAGGTATTCTGAGTAAGATGAGTTTAATAGCTCGGTGATATTACGACGACGGAATCTTGAGTGCATTCGGTGAAGGTGTCGTAAGGAGCGCTTGGCTCTTCGGCAATCGCTATCGAACCAGGGCGCTCCTGACTGACGGCGAGGCGTACATTGTTTGAACGGCAAAATCATATCGAGTATGCCAATAAGTTCAGTGCTGTACATGTTGGTTAAGTCGTCAAGTGAAGTGTTAGTAAAGGCGGCAAAAATTAGGAGTGGGGACGAGAGAAGGTTTATACGCAAGTTATTTAGATCAAGTTGTTTCCATGGACGATATATATGGGGATGAGTAGGGTGTGGAGGATCATTGGTTTCAATGTTAATGGTGAGAAGGTAATGGTCGGATAGGCCCACATCTTTCACAGAAACGGTGCTGCAAGTAGACGATGATTGAACAAAGATGCAATCAATGGTGCCACCTTGGATATGAGTGGATTCAGTAGGGATATATCTGAAGCCAAAGTCTGATAATGTCTTGAGTAGGTGTGACGAGTGAGCGCATGATGGTCTGTCAAGTCGAATGTTGAGGTCACCAAGAATAATGACGGGAGATGATGTAATGCTTAGGTTAGAGAGCATATCAAAGAGTTCGTCAAAGAATGTAAGACATGGCGCAGATAAGCCTAGTCGATAGATAAGGGCGAAACAAATTCGTCTACTGAAGTGTATAGCGTTAAAGCACATCAGCTCGAATGACGTAGGGGCAACTGGAAAGTTTAGAACATGTAACGATATAGCGGGCAAAGAAAAGGAAAGTAGACCACCATGGTTGATTGTTCCTGGATCACCATGTCGAGCACGTTTAGCAACGTTTAGGTTAAGCGATACGAGTCTTTGAATGGATATGTCGTTTGTGGAATGCCAAAATTCGGTTAGGCAGAGAAGTGAAAGTGAGTAATTTTGGAAGACTTCGAGAGCAAGTTCAAGTTTGTGGAGTAAGGAACGAATGTTGATGAGACCGATATTAAGTGAGTATTTAGAAGGAGAATTTAGGGAGGATGATTTGGAGTTTGATAGCGCGAAACAACCCAAGGAAGAGGAGGGAGAATCAGACAATTTTCGCCTCGTTGTTGTTTGCGATTTATCATGATGTCATATGGAGGGTGGTGATATATTTGGTTGAATTTCGGCGGAGATTAAATGATTTTTTTTGCAAACGAATAACTCGGTTATTGCGAATTATAAATTTATGCGAAGGATCCGCCAAACGTTTTTTGTGTAATTGTTTCTTGAGTAATTTTAGTGCTTTCACCTCAGGTGGTGAGAGATCCGGGCTTACATAAGCGTTGTGAAATCGAGTCGATTCTCTCAGTTTGTAGGCATTATTCAGAATTGACGTGGTGGTTGCTTCATCAGATGTAACAAGTATCCACGGAGGAATATCCTGACGTTTTGCAGGGAGTCGGCGTAAATACAAACGACATGTGGATGCACAAGACACGTTCAACGATGCGATAAGATCCGATACTAAAGCAAGATCGTCTGATGAATTAGGTAGTCCACGTATTATTACGTTTGATGAGCGCCGTTGTTGCCTATCACATGCTTGAATTATTGTTAGGGGAGATGTTGATTGACCATCGAATTGAGATGTTGCGAGTACTGAGCGAGTCACTTCATTGCGGATAATATACGCGAAAGTTTGACGAGGTATTGAGAACTCTGGATTAGAAGTTGGCACGGAAGGCGAAGAAGTGAGATTGAGAGATTCTATTCTTGTTTGTAGATCATTAATAGAGGAATTGGCGCTCGCTAACGACTCTTTTAAGTCGGATAATAACTTAGCGGAACATAACCCACACAGAAAATCTCGTATGAAAAATTCCCTGGAAACTTGGCATGGCACTTTTACGGAAGAATATATCGGACAATCCAACGCGGTACACTTTAAATCTAGTGAAACAAATTCCCCTTGTGTGATAATAGGTGACAAGGATGGTAATACACAGTTTGGAATCTGTATAGCGCTAGCAGCAAGAGAAGGATTGAATTGCAACACAGAATCTCTAAGACGATTTGTTGAGATGTCGTTGTAGAGTAATGTGGAATTTTCACTATTTAGAGGTAAATGGCTTTCTACATATCGTGATCGGTTTATTTCTTTAGAATTACCGTTTTCACAGTTTTGAGCATAACAGTCCACGCAAGTACGACCAGCTTTAGCACAGATGCAACTTCGACATATTGAGTTTTTACTGTTAGAGGAACATCATCGTGAAGAAGTAGACATTACTCGGTTAGATGTTCTTGAAATAGTTTTGGTTGCATTCGTTTGCTCCATCTGTCGCGGTTCAGTATGTAAATATTAAGTATGTAATTCTTCTTAAATATTTGTTTTCCTTTGTTTTCCTTTATTCTTTGTAAGTAATGTAATTAGTGTATGTTATTTATTGTATTCACTTTAGATTTCAAACTTTGTAAGGTCTTTGTAATTTAAAGTTAATATACTTGTGCAATCATTGTTACTATTGAAATTTTGATGACTTTTTTCATTAGCTGATGAGATCCACTAGTACTGAAATGTAGCATACTGCTGTTGGCTTACAGTTAGGATTAAAGCAACGTGAAGTGTCATCGATTGCACAATTGTATAAACTTAAATATATTTTCTAAAATCTAATACAATAACTGTCTATTATACAACTAAACCTATCATAGTCGTTAATTAATATTTGATTTATTGAACAAATTATTTATTTATTTAATTTTAAAATTAAATAAATAGACTCAATGAGCTGATTTTTATATTTATTAATAAAGTTTATGGACAGTGTATTAATGATTTTAAAAACACTTCTTAAAGAAGTGTTTTTAAAATCATTAATATAAAATCAAAGATCTTATTAAAGATCTTTAATTAATCATTAAAGATCTTTTTGCTTATTATCTCTTAAAAGTTGTTTTAATATTTAGAATTTTTCACATATTTAACATATTTTTTAATATGTTTAACCTTATTTTCGTTATTCCTTTTATCACCATGACTTATTGGTTTGCGTTTAACTGGATTATTATAATATAGTTGTTTATTATGTATTATACTACTTCTGCCAATTCCTTGTACCACGTCATTCAATCCTAATGGGTACATGGAATTAAGCGTTTTAATCCAAAAATCTTCTTTTTCTAATAGTTTTTGATTTAATATTGAAATGTTTTCTTCGATAATATGTTCTAAAATAAATAATTTACAGTTTTTAATATCATGTCCTATTAATCTCATGTTTATGAAATATAGTTTGACTATTATGCTGTATATTATATATGTGTTGCCTAAACCTAGTTTTTAACATTTGATATGTTTTTCCTATATATTGCAATCCACATGTGCATTGTATTAGATACACTACACCTGCGGTATTGCAGTTACAATTATTATTAATATTTAATGAAAAACATTTGTTTGTCGTATTACTTACGATACAATTATTATTATTTATAACATCACAAACTATACAATTTTTTCTGTTACATTTAAAAGATCTAAAATTGAAATCATTAGTACTTACGTATTTTTCCAATATTGTTGAGTACATGTAACTTTTAAGTCATGATTTTTAACGTTGCTTTTTCGGTGTCGCCACCTAGTTTAGTTGACTCAGACTAAACTTACAACGGGCCATCCAGCAGTATCTAACAAGAGGCTGCCTGTTTAAAGCGGTTGTATATATCATGTTATTTGCTTTCCATTTGGCCTACATTGACCTAAATAAAGCCACATAAAAACGTTCTTTATTGATAAGATAAATTGGCAGATTGAAGAGATGTCCGCTTAGTTGATTCAAACTAAACATTAAACTAACCTTCCAGCGGCATCTGACAATGGACGGACCTGCTTAAGCCAGTTGCAGGCTACTACATGATTTTCAACGATATACAATATTCATTTCACGAGTTACGCGCATTATCTTGCTTTTTGAACATGGTCAAGCAAAGCAGTTTACATTTTAAAGTGTTAACTAATTCCGTCTTCTAAATATTTTGGACTTCAAAATATATTCTTATAGCTATATCGTAGTTTTGAGAATATTAAATTCAGTTTTGCATTACTGTCATAACATAAACACTTATTTACTTATTTACGGATGCAATAACAACCGAATATAATGATATTCAGCTAGTAACCAACTTATACAATACTAATTTCACTGATAAATTTCAAATTTTAATGTTAAGGTTAAACATATAATTGTCCAGAACAATATACACATTATTAACGTTTCTGAATGGTTTTATTCTAATTTAGTTCGGTGACAGTTACTAGATTTTAATGTATGCAATAAGCGAATCAATGAAAAATTAAAGAGAATCACTGAAAAAATTTAGTCGGTGAAAACCGATTTGATCAAAATAATTTTATCGATAAATGACTGATATTCAGTGGGAAACAATCATTAATATAAACTGTGAATAAAAACGCAAGTAGATAAATTATTTTTTAGACTGACATTTTTGAAAAGAATGGTTAATATTCCTGAGTATATAATTAATAGCGAACATTATAAACACATTGAGTGGCCTAGATTATAATTTATTTCAAATTTGTATTTTATTTTAATTCGTTAGAAAAATTATTTACTTACAAATGAATAATTTCGAAAAAGAAATTATGTTTTTAAGACTTAAACCCATTGTAGACGTAATGATTTAGAATTATAAGTTGGGAAACCAATGAAGATATACTGAAATCTGAGAAAATAAAGTCGTTATCTGACAATTATTTAAATATAACTATCGATTTACCACAAAGTAATTTGTACATTTGTTCTCTTGACATTGATTCATTTCGAGTTTATTTGGACATCATTTTACTCGCTAACATACCATCAAACTTAAATATAATAAAAACAATTGGCCGGTCAGTACAAATCGGATTCGACTGTGAGTTAATAAAATTTATACTACAAAGAGATAGTATCGTATGGTATAAAGATGATAAGATAATTCCATCCGAACAACAAAGCTTAACATGTGTGTTGGTTAAAAGTAATTTGACGATATCAGATTCCGGCAATTATTCAGTGGCAATAGCATCCACCAAGCAGTTTGATTATCTGACCCGATCTCGTTTCCAATTCGACTCTGTAGAGCAACATAATCGTCAACTGGTTTTGTCGAGTTACAAAATAACGGTAGTGGAACGAACACCGCAATATTTGCTTATATTTGCCGTGATTTTGTTAACATTTTGTGTGCTAAATATAATTTACTTTAGCACGTGGTATTACACTTTACTTGTTAAAATACGTTCATGACGAATAACTAAAAATAAATTTGTCTTTTGAAAAATTAATTTTGAAAATAAAACTTTTAATTTGAGCGTTGTTCTACTGCACTGGATGTCTGCTTAATCGACATTGCCAAGTAAAAAATGTATTGCGAATTTTACCATCTGGGATTGTTATTGCACGTTTATACAAACTCATATGACGTAATAACTTGCTAATAGTCGACATTCAATTTAATATTATTTTATCTCAAAGATATTAAAAGATGCGATACTTCTTTTTGTCGTATCATATTTGTTTACAAAATAAACGTGATATTCAAGAAATTAATGAACTAATATGCTTGAACTAATTCGAGCAACAAATATCTCAAAGATATTACAGGATGCGAGACTTCTTTCGCAATATCTTGGTTTACGAAATAAAATTGCCCAGTTAAAAATTTCAACATTATACAACGATATATGATATCTATGATATCTCAAAGATATTAAAAGATGCGATACTTCTTATTGTCGTATCATATTTGTTTACGAAATAAAATTATGAAATTTATTTTTTATAATTAGACAACATTTTATTACAATACGTCAAAAACGTAATATTTAAGAAATCAATGAACTAATATCATTATCGAAATTAACTTATTTAGAGTTTTCCGTAATTCAAGCAACAAATATCTCAAAGATATTACAGGATGCGAGACTTCTTTCGCAATATCTTGGCTTACGAAATAAAATTATGAAAAGTTATTTTTATAACTATCCAAACAAATTTAATTACAATACTATAAAATGGTTATATTCATGAAATTAAGATGAATTAATGTCATTAACAAATTAAATAAATTTAATTAATTAAATCGGAAAGTTTAGTTATCAAATATCTTATTTATTTTTAACTGATATTTTTATAGTATCCATTATCGGCAGAACAGTTTTATTCAATCTTTGTTGAGCAACCTTTCACTATTATATTCATTGAGTACTCAGCGTGTTAAAACAATTGATCAGAAGACCAATTTTAATTTATAGATCGTTTATATTATTACATATTATAATATTACATAATATTATATAAAATATTGTTTTATATTATTGCATTTTTAATAATATACATCGTATATTATTTATTAGTCAATTCATTAAAATTGACTTTTTTTTAAATTTTAATAATAAATTTTATCGTTATATAAATATAAATTGCATCGAATCTCATATAATTATATATAATTATTCATCTTTAGTTAAATTTATTTTTATATATTGTATAAAATACGTAGACACGTTTAAATGATCTAATTTGTTCTACTGACGAGTTATTATTGATCTGTGGACTTTGTATTCCCTGTAATATAACTTCATCGCAAAAAAATGTTTTAGGGGTCGAAATTTCTTATTGGGGTCGAAACCTGATAACATGCCAGTTCATCTTGATATAAACTTTTATTTTAAATTTTAACTTGATATAAATATAAATTGTATTAAATCTTGCACAATTATTTACCTTTATTTTTAATTTATAAATAATATAAAATACGTAGACTCATTTAGATGATCTGATTTCTTAGAAGTAAATACTATAAAATAATATCATTGAATAAAAAATGATATTATATGGGACAAAAGGTTTTTACTAAAATACAAGAATACAATGATTTAAGCATTCATAATATATTTTTTGTACATTTGATATAAAAATGCGTATATAACTAATAGTATATCAGTTCGTTCTGAAGACCGTTATTCCTTATTCAAATACATCGTATATTATTTATTAATCAATTCATAAAAATTGATTTTTATTTTAAATTTTAATTACAAATATAAATATATATTAATAAAAACGTAGATGTTTCCAAAAATCGGAGTTCGATTATATGCAGGGCAGACTTCCTTATCACTCCTATACGAGCTGATGGTAGCCAGTGATATAATATTTTCCGATTATATAACCTCTCAGAAGTACAAAAACTTAGAAGTTGATAGTATTATTGATGTCAAAAAATTACATTACACTCATATCTGTGATTATTCATACATTTGCATTGCCGGCATAATGGGCTGCAATAATGCCCTGCCATTATACACGCACAAATAATCACACGAATAATCGTATATATGCACGAATAATCACAACGCATGCGGGGGTTTAAAAAAATAAAGAAAACAGTCACAAATGTACAGTGTTAGAAAAATTTTGTGCGACGGAGCATCAAAGCTAAACAGCAACAACGATTCTAACTTCTATTCAATCTCACTGTTGGAAACAGAGACTAATAAGGTATACCCATTGTCTTCCGACAAAGTAAGTAGCGTTTCTTTTGATGGGGTTTTACCCCCCCCCATTCCAAAACTTCAAAATCTATGCATTGTAACAATTAAAAAACCAACAGAAAAGCATTTGTTCTTCAAATATTTCTTAAAAGACTTTGCACTAAGATATGGAAATCGTATTATATTCAACAAAGTCAAAATTACTGATAACATGATTCGTATTTCATTTGCTACTCCAGATTTCTTGAACGATTATGTCAATTATTTCGAGGAAACTCATAAAGACGTAGCATCTATTGAGGTTAAACCGCTGTTGGCCTCTCATAAGATTAATAACTTCCCTCCTCAATTAGAAGAGGAAGACATTATAAATCTGTGTAACAAATTTAAAATTAACAATCTGCGACAACTAAAAGAGAGGGATGGAGCAGCCCTCCCTGTGGTATTCTGCTCAGCAGAGTTAAACAAGGCTCGTTTGCTTTCCAACAGTTGTAATAACCTATTTCTTGCGTACAATCTCGCTTACACCATCCTTGACGAGGACAACTTGACATATTTCTGCTGTAGTGGGTGCCACAAGTGGGGCACTGGAGATCAAATTGCAAATCCCCTCCTGTCTGTGGGGTTTGCGGTTCCGAGTCTTGTCTAGATTTACTGGCTGGGACGCGTTGTAATAATACTGCTAAATGCATTAATTGCGGACTGGACCACCCGGCGTGGTCCAGAAAATGTCGAGTTTTCAAACAATATAAAAATCACTTTAGGAGTGCCCGTCCGGTATCCTTTGTGGCGGCATCTAGCAATAATAACCAGAATACTGGGAAACTGACGGATCATGACATCATTCGGCTCATTTCCGAATCCAAGAAGACAACATTGACGTCCATAGAGGATTTGATTCGAAATCTTGTCAATTCCATCCTATGTGCGCCGTCGATTCCTGCATCTCCGGCTGTTCAAAGATCTAAGAAAAGAGGGGCTTCGGTCCCTAAAGTCCCGCCATTGAAGCTTATTAAAGGCTCTTCCTTAAGGTCTCCGGGAAATGAAGATAATGTCGCACAGGGGACGGCACCCGAGGCTGTGGCTGGTTGTAAGGGGGAGGGTAACCCTCCTACTACTGGCCCAGTCTAGGTTGTCGGCTCCCAATCCAACTAATCCATCACAATGGTGAGTAAGCCCGAGCCTTTTTCACTGAATATCCTTCAGTGGAATTCGATGGGGGGCTTCTGCCCCCCCTTATCGAATTCTGGCGTACCATATACTGGTTCCAGCTGAGTAAGGATAGGGCAAATATTGCTCGTATTGACCCTTCTCAGTCTTCCTTTTGGAAGATATTCAAGAAAGATAAGTTTGTTTGTTGAAGGGATAGAGCGTCTGGGTGGATTGGCAGTATAGGCCTTGACAAAATTTTGGAGGAGTCACTTTCCCTACACAATTATGGAGCCACTCAATCACCACAACCAATCCCGCCTTGGGGAGACTTCAGGAGTAGAGATATATCTGTCCCAGATATACTCAATGCCTGGGGCCCCCAAGGCGGGATTAGTCGTAGATTTTTTTACCCAAAAAATATCCGGTCTTATGTCCTAAAGACCTACGGCCCATTTCGATTCAAAATTCCCTCGTATCGATCTACGAAAAAGCGCTTGCGCGTAGAATCCGCGATCATTTAAGTAGCCGTAATTTAATCCCACCTGGTTTCCATGGGTTCGTCAAAGGTCGCTCGGTCCATTCAGCAGTAGGTGAAGTGGAGCAGTTTCGTCGAGAAAATAGCCATCAACTTGCTATGGCTGTTTTCCTTGACTTTTCAGCTGCATTTGACCGCATCTCCATTCCTTTTGTTATCTCTTCTCTCAGGTGACTCGGGTGGCCTGCAAAAATTGTTAACAGGGTGGAGATACTGTTGTATACCAAGCGATTCTACTACGAAGACGACCCTGATGCGCGTCAGTTCTACCCTATTACGGGTGTGCCTCAAGGTTCCCCTCTTTCTCCTATCTTGTATCTTGCCGCCTCCATTAATCTCTTCAAAATATTTAAACAACGGGAACAACGTCTAGTGGTGTACGCTGATGACACCACAGCCCTGTTCTCTGGACGCAGGTGTAAGGACGTAGTCTCTAGCATCAGCCGTTCATTTTTAAGATTAAAATACAAGTTACCCAGGTCCAATCTTATTCTAAACTCAGCCAAATCGCAGGTGGTTGTCTTTCATGGCTCCTCTGCGACAAAGCAAAAGCTTAAGAGACTAGCACTCTCTGCTCTAGCCTCCATTTTTGCCTATGATCCACTCCCTACCTTCACAAGTCGAGTAAAATACCTGGGGTTCACCGGTTTCGGTGAACTGGTCAGCGAAAGTTGACCTGGATAGACTAAAACCTATCCTGAAGAGAGCTAGTTGGGCTCTGAAACGGGCCCAGCATCTGTTGTTGAATGGGAAAACCCAGGTGCGCCTCTGGGGCACCTGGGCTATCTCGGGATTAGTCTTCTTCTCTAGAGAACGTCCCATAGAGCAAAGACTAAGGTTTCTTAAGCTCCTCGTCTCTCGCTTACCCAACATAGTCCGCGCCGACTGGTCTCTTCGGGGGGTGAAAGACCCCGGGTGGTTCAGTCGGAGAGCGGCGTGTTGGATTGGTTGGATGACTCAGATCCCAGTGGATTTGAGACCTTAATTTGGGAAGAAGTTGGCACAGATCATTGAATCTACAGTTGACAAGTTTTTTTGTGACTCTGACTCTTTTCCTTTCTATTATTTATTTAGCTACCGGTTGTTATGTAATAAAATCCTTATTATTACAACGTATGCATAATGCGCTTTTGAGAGACTAATTAAGTGACGCCACTACATGTGACAAGTTACTACATCAGAAATGCTGAAAAGATGTATTATTGATACGACATTATTTTTTGCTACTAGTTTAACAATTCTTGATTACTAACTACTTACAAAGACGGACAAGCAATGTTTGGTAACGTTTATATCCACAAGATAATCAGTTTAAACTTTCTTGATAATTAACTACTTACATTAACAAAAATGTTACAACGAACGAACAAGTGCGGAGTTTCAAACGATTCAGAGATTAACGTTCATCAAAAAAATGGATCTAAATTCAGTTAATTCTTAGGGAATGAATATCTACACAAAAGGTGTGTTTTGTTATCCAATGATTATTATGGCAAGGGGGTACTTCCCCCATACCCAAGCTGAAAAATCTCAAAATTATAAAACTCTCAGAGCCAAGGGGCACAAATTATACATTATTTTCTTGCGTAGTTTTGCAGAACAGTTCCGTAACAGAATACTGTCTAACTCGGTTAGGTATTACGAAACATTTCATTTGCCACCTTAGAGTTGGCAAATGTATACAAAGAATTCGATCAACTCTCTTCAAGTTTGGTAGCCTAACGTCTAAGCCCATCATGACTTCATTAAAAATAACTAATCTTCCTCCTCACCTGAATCAAATAGGCATTAACACTCTCAATTACTGTTTAACGTATCTAATTTTCGCCCAGTTAAGGGGGAGGATGGGCAATCTATTCCTATTGGTTTTGTCTCGGCGCCCACCGATATTGCCGAGATATTGTCTAAAACATCATGTAACCCATCCATGAATTTTAATTTAAAATTTATTCTTTTCTCTAACGATAAAATGATGTTCCACACTGCAATCTCTGTCATGGATGAGGTCACTGGGCCTTAATGTGCAAGGAAGTGAAGATGTGTAGATATTGCTCATCCAAAGAATGTATAGACATCGGGGGCAGTGTTCCTCTACCCCGCGGAATGTAAACTGTAAAGGTCCACATCCCTTCTGGTCTAGAGGCGTGAGGTCTTTAAAGCCTATCGGCTTATATTCTGTGCTTCACGGACAACAAAAAACTCCTGACAGCTATGCAAATACCATCGGTAGAATGTCAGAAAAGGACATCATACATCTTTTCGACGTTCAAAGACAATCTATATTGAGACAAATGCAGCAGCTCCTCAACAGGTCATTTTGATCTGTTATATTCAACTCCTACGTTCCCTTCTGCAACGATTCCAGAATCAAAGAAACGAGGGGCTTCGGCCCACACCGTGCCTCCATTGAAGGTTGGCAAACTGCTCAACTCCAAGTACGGAAAGGCCTCCAACACGAGAAATAAAGACATTGCCCGTAGGCAATTGCCCACCCTGGACGGAGTTAGTGACAGGGATGGCAACCTTTCCGTCCCTAGCTCTGTCTAGGGATGAGGCAATCCCGCCCAGCTGACCATACACAATGCAGAGTTCTCGTGAGCCTTTCCACTGAATATCCTGCAGTAAAATTCGGGAGGTGCTTCTACCCTTAGACTTCTATCTGGTAGAGATGGAGATGTTATAGTCCTTCAGGGAACGCAGTCTATCCGTCTCCCCCGGGACATTACTCAATTCATCCCTAAGCACATTTGTTCCCACTATACTCCGTATATAACCTCTTCATCTCAAGGTCTCTTAACATTAGTTAAATGCTTCTTAAGATCTTCCCTTCTATTCAACTATTCTTGTCCAGCCCTGGCTTGTTTAGTTTTATCACTGTAAAAACGGTAAACGCCTCAATCTAGCCAATATTTATATACGGCTACGTGATAGTCACAAGAACCGTGACCTCCTGGATAGGATTATAGATAACGGTTATGACATGGTTCTTGGTGACTTCAACGACAGAACTAGTCGTTGGATTAATGCATCACTCAGCAGAGCCATGAACGGTTATCTTATTCACAAACCACTGTCCCCCACCTTTCATTGCACATCAACGAATTCACTCCTCGACTTATTACTGCTCCATGAGATGTGGTTGTCCTGTGATAACTACAAGGAATTCTCACCAGTGTGAATTCCCAACAGTGTCGTAAAAAATACGACTAAAAGTACAATAGCTGCGCACGTAGTGCAACCACTTCACTACTGTAATATTAATAACTCTCATCAATCACTCTCTGCATTCAGCAGTGCAGGTATCCGGTACTGATGAGTCTAAACAATGACGAAACGGCACAATATTAGGCTGTGCTTGTTTTCTGTTTTCTTTCAACTCACTATCCCTAACGTCATAATTTGCTGAAATTGGAGTTATAAATATTTTAGTAGTGATGTGGTGACACTACCGGCGCATCTATTGTGTGTTTAGTCGCACTTTGTTACGCACACTGGTGTGACTTCTTTGTAGTTCCTTCGTCATTGTGACTTCCCTCGTAATTCAAAAACGTATCACACTGATATGACATTGTTAGTTTAGGCAGCAACCTACCGGTCCTTTCCGCATCCAAAAGTGGAGGTATCCGGTACTGATGAGTCTAAACAATGACGAAACGGCACATCATTAAAACGTGTTTGTTTTCTGTTTCTTTCAGCTCACCATCCCTAACGTCATAATTTGCTGAAAATGAGAGTTATTAATTTTACAGTAGTGATGTGGTGACACTATGTGCGCGGTTATTGCGCTTTTAGTCGTACTTTTTACGAACACTGACGGGTATTCCTTGTAGTTATCACAGGACCAGTCAGTATATACACCCAGTGTGTTATTCGTATCACACTGATGAGTCATTCTTAATTTACGCAGACGTCCACCGGTCCTCTCTGCATCCATCTGTGGAGGCATTTAGCAGTGGAAAAATTCAGCTGTGGAGGCATTTAGCAGTGGAAAAATCCAGCACTAAAGGCACCACCATCACCATCATCACCACCATCATCACCACCATCATCACCACCATCATCACCACCATCATCACCACCATCATCACCACCATCATCACCACCATCATCACCACCATCATCACCACCATCATCACCACCATCATCACCACCATCATCACCACCATCATCACCACCATCATCACCACCATCATCACCACCATCATCACCACCATCATCACCACCATCATCACCACCATCATCACCACCATCATCACCACCATCATCACCACCATCATCACCACCATCATCACCACCATCATCACCACCATCATCACCACCATCATCACCACCATCATCACCACCATCATCACCACCATCATCACCACCATCATCACCACCATCATCACCACCATCATCACCACCATCATCACCACCATCATCACCACCATCATCACCACCATCATCACCACCATCATCACCACCATCATCACCACCATCATCACCACCATCATCACCACCATCATCACCACCATCATCACCACCATCATCACCACCATCATCACCACCATCATCACCACCATCATCACCACCATCATCACCATCATCACCACCATCATCACCACCATCATCACCACCATCATCACCACCATCATCACCACCATCATCACCACCATCATCACCACCATCATCACCACCATCATCACCACCATCATCACCACCATCATCACCACCATCATCACCACCATCATCACCACCATCATCACCACCATCATCACCACCATCATCACCACCATCATCACCACCATCATCACCACCATCATCACCACCATCATCACCACCATCATCACCACCATCATCACCACCATCATCACCACCATCATCACCACCATCATCACCACCATCATCACCACCATCATCACCACCATCATCACCACCATCATCACCACCATCATCACCACCATCATCACCACCATCATCACCACCATCATCACCACCATCATCACCACCATCATCACCACCATCATCACCACCATCATCACCACCATCATCACCACCATCATCACCACCATCATCACCACCATCATCACCACCATCATCACCACCATCATCACCACCATCATCACCACCATCATCACCACCATCATCACCACCATCATCACCACCATCATCACCACCATCATCACCACCATCATCACCACCATCATCACCACCATCATCACCACCATCATCACCACCATCATCACCACCATCATCACCACCATCATCACCACCATCATCACCACCATCATCACCACCATCATCACCACCATCATCACCACCATCATCACCACCATCATCACCACCATCATCACCACCATCATCACCACCATCATCAACACCATCATCAACACCATCATCACCACCATCATCACCACCATCATCACCACCATCATCACCACCATCATCACCACCATCATCACCACCATCATCACCACCATCATCACCACCATCATCACCACCATCATCACCACCATCATCACCACCATCATCACCACCATCATCACCACCATCATCACCACCATCATCACCACCATCATCACCACCATCATCACCACCATCATCACCACCATCATCACCACCATCATCACCACCATCATCACCACCATCATCACCACCACCATCATCACCACCATCATCACCACCATCATCACCACCATCATCACCACCATCATCACCACCATCATCACCACCATCATCACCACCATCATCACCACCATCATCACCACCATCATCACCACCATCATCACCACCATCATCACCACCATCATCACCACCATCATCACCACCATCATCACCACCATCATCACCACCATCATCACCACCATCATCACCACCATCATCACCACCATCATCACCACCATCATCACCACCATCATCACCACCATCATCACCACCATCATCACCACCATCATCACCACCATCATCACCACCATCATCACCACCATCATCACCACCATCATCACCACCATCATCACCACCATCATCACCACCATCATCACCACCATCATCACCACCATCATCACCACCATCATCACCACCATCATCACCACCATCATCACCACCATCATCACCACCATCATCACCACCATCATCACCACCATCATCACCACCATCATCACCACCATCATCACCACCATCATCACCACCATCATCACCACCATCATCACCACCATCATCACCACCATCATCACCACCATCATCACCACCATCATCACCACCATCATCACCACCATCATCACCACCATCATCACCACACATCATCACCACCATCATCACCACCATCATCACCACCATCATCACCACCATCATCACCACCATCATCACCACCATCATCACCACCATCATCACCACCATCATCACCACCATCATCACCACCATCATCACCACCATCATCACCACCATCATCACCACCATCATCACCACCATCATCACCACCATCATCACCACCATCATCACCACCATCATCACCACCATCATCACCACCATCATCACCACCATCATCACCACCATCATCACCACCATCATCACCACCATCATCACCACCATCATCACCACCATCATCACCACCATCATCACCACCATCATCACCACACATCATCACCACCATCATCACCACCATCATCACCACCATCATCACCACCATCATCACCACCATCATCACCACCATCATCACCACCATCATCACCACCATCATCACCACCATCATCACCACCATCATCACCACCATCATCACCACCATCATCACCACCATCATCACCACCATCATCACCACCATCATCACCACCATCATCACCACCATCATCACCACCATCATCACCACCATCATCACCACCATCATCACCACCATCATCACCACCATCATCACCACCATCATCACCACCATCATCACCACCATCATCACCACCATCATCACCACCATCATCACCACCATCATCACCACCATCATCACCACCATCATCACCACCATCATCACCACCATCATCACCACCATCATCACCACCATCATCACCACCATCATCACCACCATCATCACCACCATCATCACCACCATCATCACCACCATCATCACCACCATCATCACCACCATCATCACCACCATCATCACCACCATCATCACCACCATCATCACCACCATCATCACCACCATCATCACCACCATCATCACCACCATCATCACCACCATCATCACCACCATCATCACCACCATCATCACCACCATCATCACCACCATCATCACCACCATCATCACCACCATCATCACCACCATCATCACCACCATCATCACCACCATCATCACCACCATCATCACCACCATCATCACCACCATCATCACCACCACCATCATCACCACCATCATCACCACCATCATCACCACCATCATCACCACCATCATCACCACCATCATCACCACCATCATCACCACCATCATCACCACCATCATCACCACCATCATCACCACCATCATCACCACCATCATCACCACCATCATCACCACCATCATCACCACCATCATCACCACCATCATCACCACCATCATCACCACCATCATCACCACCATCATCACCACCATCATCACCACCATCATCACCACCATCATCACCACCATCATCACCACCATCATCACCACCATCATCACCACCATCATCACCACCATCATCACCACCATCATCACCACCATCATCACCACCATCATCACCACCATCATCACCACCATCATCACCACCATCATCACCACCATCATCACCACCATCATCACCACCATCATCACCACCATCATCACCACCATCATCACCACCATCATCACCACCATCATCACCACCATCATCACCACCATCATCACCACCATCATCACCACCATCATCACCACCATCATCACCACCATCATCACCACCATCATCACCACCATCATCACCACCATCATCACCACCATCATCACCACCATCATCACCACCATCATCACCACCATCATCACCACCATCATCACCACCATCATCACCACCATCATCACCACCATCATCACCACCATCATCACCACCATCATCACCACCATCATCACCACCATCATCACCACCATCATCACCACCATCATCACCACCATCATCACCACCATCATCACCACCATCATCACCACCATCATCACCACCATCATCACCACCATCATCACCACCATCATCACCACCATCATCACCACCATCATCACCACCATCATCACCACCATCATCACCACCATCATCACCACCATCATCACCACCATCATCACCACCATCATCACCACCATCATCACCACCATCATCACCACCATCATCACCACCATCATCACCACCATCATCACCACCATCATCACCACCATCATCACCACCATCATCACCACCATCATCACCACCATCATCACCACCATCATCACCACCATCATCACCACCATCATCACCACCATCATCACCACCATCATCACCACCATCATCACCACCATCATCACCACCATCATCACCACCATCATCACCACCATCATCACCACCATCATCACCACCATCATCACCACCATCATCACCACCATCATCACCACCATCATCACCACCATCATCACCACCATCATCACCACCATCATCACCACCATCATCACCACCATCATCACCACCATCATCACCACCATCATCACCACCATCATCACCACCATCATCATCACCACCATCATCACCACCATCATCACCACCATCATCACCACCATCATCACCACCATCATCACCACCATCATCACCACCATCATCACCACCATCATCACCACCATCATCACCACCATCATCACCACCATCATCACCACCATCATCACCACCATCATCACCACCATCATCACCACCATCATCACCACCATCATCACCACCATCATCACCACCATCATCACCACCATCATCACCACCATCATCACCACCATCATCACCACCATCATCACCACCATCATCACCACCATCATCACCACCATCATCACCACCATCATCACCACCATCATCACCACCATCATCACCACCATCATCACCACCATCATCACCACCATCATCACCACCATCATCACCACCATCATCACCACCATCATCACCACCATCATCACCACCATCATCACCACCATCATCACCACCATCATCACCACCATCATCACCACCATCATCACCACCATCATCACCACCATCATCACCACCATCATCACCACCATCATCACCACCATCATCACCACCATCATCACCACCATCATCACCACCATCATCACCACCATCATCACCACCATCATCACCACCATCATCACCACCATCATCACCACCATCATCACCACCATCATCACCACCATCATCACCACCATCATCACCACCATCATCACCACCATCATCACCACCATCATCACCACCATCATATATTTCGGTTACTCAAATGTCCGCAGTCTTGTGGCCCAATATACTAAGCTAAAATATGTTGTCTTGAAAAATGAGTATGGTGTCTTCTGCATTTGTGAATCCTGACTGTATCCCAATATATCTAACGACGTTATTCGGATTCCCAACTACTATTTATTACGTTCGGATCGTCAATCTGGAAGACGAGGAGGTGCTGTAGCCCCCTACATTTAAAGTAGCATCGGTGTGTCTGACATACTTTTTTCAGATTACATGAACTCTTCATTTAAAGGCCTTTCGTTCTGCATTGTTCGAGGTAGGGTCAAAATTTGTCTGTATATTGTATCGTTCCCATTCAGCCTTCTTGGATTTGAACTTGTTAAGGCCATATATATGTCGTCTATGTTCCTCTACTTGATTTTTATTGGTCAGTGACTTTAATCTTCCCAATATTGACTGGAAATGTCAGAGTTTGCTGTCATGCCTTCGACTTGATGCTGGTTCAACATGTTTGTCATTCTATGTACATCGGCTTCTGGTATATACTTGACTTCGTTTTTACAAAAGTTATTAATGATATTTCTAGCATCTGATATAATCCACCAGTAGGCAGCAGTGATCACTGTTTACTTTCATGGTATTTACCTTGCCTCAACGACCAGCCTTCATCCTTCACTCAGATCCTGAAAAACAATTGGGTTAAAGTTGACATTAAGCAACTCAAATGGCATTTTCTACCTAAATCAAGAAGTATAAATAACTCTTATGTTCCAGAAAGTTATGAATACCTGCCGGCCCGCTTATTGCGAACGTCCAATGTTTTCGCTCCATTGTAGCGACCTAAATCAGGTATATCGCGCCCTTCTTGGTTCGACTAGCAGGTCTGTTCAGCCCTGAAAATTAGAAACACATTATGGCATAGGTCTAGAACAGATCCGTCTATTCGTTTTGAGTACACTACTTCTCGTAATCTATGACACAGGCTAAAATTTAAAAAGACAATAATTCGAGAACAACATTGCAATGTGTATTGATCATAATCCGAAGAGATTCTGATCCTACGTTCGTAGTTCACGAAACGTTTAAACGGGAATTAACTCCATTCACTCGTCGGATGGAGTTCTGACAGGGGAACCCCAGATTGCTAATCATCTAGCAAAGATCTTCGCAGTTCCATGTAACTCTACTGTAGAATTTAATCAGTTCATCTGGCAGGCGGTTCTTGCTTCTATCTGCGATTGCGCGATAGAGATTTAAGTAGATGGTACTTACAGTGAATTATTGGCGCTGAGGCAATTTGGCTCTCCGGGCTCTGATGACATTGCACTTTTTCTGGTTCGTACTTTAGCTTGTTCTCTCTGTCAGCATCTAACTTCCGTTTTTTCAACACATCCTCAAACATTGCTGTATTCCTGGTATATGGAAGCGTGTCATTGTAGTTCCGATACCCAAGCAGCATCCACCTGTTAGTTCGTCAGATTTTTGCCCTATTAGTCTTTCTTGCGTGTTTTCCAAAATTCTCGAAAAACTAGTCTCGAAGCATATTCAACTTCACCTTAAGAAAAACAGTATTCTCTCGGACTTACAACACATATTTATGCCGAGCCGTTCTTGTTTAACCAATTTAATTACAGCTCGTAAAAGATGGACGGACGCCTTAAGTTCTGGATATGTTATCGACGCTGTCTTTTTAGACTTTTCTAAGGCCTTTGACCGTGTCCCTCATGACGGTATTATATCATTGCTTGCGCACTATGGTTTCCATTTTCAGACCATTAAGTGGATTAATAATTTCTTATCTTTGCGGTCATTCCAAGTAAGAGTTGGTTGTGTTCTTTCAAATAGCTCAAGGGTGTTTTCTGGTGTACCTCAAGGATCTGTTATTGATCCTCTTTTTTTTGCCGTATTTCTTATTGACCTGTTCTTGCGTTTAAAGAACTCTGTTTTAGCATATGCTGATGATTTAAAAATCTGGACTGTTGTTCGTACTCCTACCGATTGTCAGTCGCTTTAGGACGACCTGGATTGCCTTACTGAATGGTTTGAAGCCAATAGACTCCTTATAGACGCTGATAAATGTATTTTGATGAGAATGAGGAAGACTACCTCGTCGTTTCAGTATCGCATTGGTAGTGCTTTATTAAATGAAGTTGAACATTATAAGGACTTGGGTGTAATAATTTATTGCTATCTTAAGACGCGATTAAATAGTGAGCGCGCAAGGATAAAAGCAACTAGGGAATTATACTAGATCAAAAATACATTTCTCAGACTGTCACCTCCAATGCTTTGTATATTATTTTCTTCACTTGTCCGCCCTCATCTGGAGTACTGCATCCCTGTATGCTTTCATATCACTAAGCGATAATTGCTCGACTATGAGTAGCTACTGAAGATAGGTTCAATGATATGCTTTAGGGCTGGAACGTCATACCGCACACGGCTGCGTGCGCTGGGAATAAGCTCGATTCGTGACACATTTGTCTTACTAGACTTGCCTTGCCTTGGGGCGATTGCAAACAAACTTGATGATTTCCCTACTAAAATCCTTGGATTGAGAAGTAGGAAATTATGCGGTCACTCGAAAGTGCTGTATAAATGGCATCACTCTCAATTGCCCGCCAACTTTCGACTGCCACATCGCGCGCTTAACTTGTCGAATGTGTTGCCTGAGGAAGTTGTCGCTGCTTCTTCTATGAAGTACTTCAAGCGACTGTGCCTAGCATGGATAGAGAATCGACACTCGCACTTCCAAAGTATCTTAAATCCTGCTAGTCCAAATTATCTTGATGCGAACAATTTACTGATTACCCTATATTAATTTGTAAACTTGTGTTCGATCAGGCAAAACAGCTTCTCAGTTAACGCCTTGTATGTAATAATAACTAATACATTGAAATTTTAGGCTTGACTTAAACCTTGCGCATATTTGTCCCGCATTTAAGATTCAATACTTGTTGGTCTGCATACCATCAGATGGCTTAATGCTATATTTTATATTTTTAAATTCTAAATAAGGCAATTTTCTTTTAATAACATTTTCAATGGTTTTAGTAGTCGTGTTACTTTTATGCATCATACACGTTTTATTTATTGCATTTTGAAGTCAACCTTCCATTCTTAATTTGTGGTTATCTTAATTTGTGGTCATTCTTAATTTGTGGTTATTTAAAAAATCTCATATTGTCTTTACGATTATCTCCATAATTTTAGCATTCGGTATATTATAAAAATACAATATACATCAATATCATTAAGTTATTTTGGATCAAAAAGGTAATTAACGTCAAAATATTAACTCCGCCATGGCCGGTCCCAAGCCCGTGCTGAGAAAGGAGCATGGAGTATAAACAGGAAAAGTGTATCAGTTCGACGGAACGAACGGAATGAATGAACGGAATGAACGGACTGAATTAAATGACTAAACGATCATACTTTACGAACGGTCTGAACCAACGGCTACGAACGGACCACAAACGGTCTGAACAAACGGACTGAAAGAATGGACTGAACGAACGGACTGAACGAACAGACTGAACGAAAGAGATGAAAGAACAAACGGAACTATCGATCGGAACGAACAAAATGAACGGACTAAACGAACACACTGAATTCTCCTGCGAAATTGATATTATTAGTGGGCTTGTCAGCGCGCCGTCGGCACGCATTTTCCACTCAAAATAAAATTCTCTTTCTAAATATATCGATATCCTCTCTTTTATGCGGATTATTAACTCTCTACTCTCTTGTCAAACTAGATGTACATTTTGCTAATTAATATTTCCAGAATTTTAATGTTATATCAGTTGGATATATATATCATCCCGACAGCGCTTATACAGCTACCCTTCTTGGTTGCAATATCGATATTTTTTACGAAATGTTGAAATGGGCGGAAAATGAAACTTTCAAGTGGTGATATCTACTGCTAAAGGTACCATTTAAGCAACTACTTTAAGCGGTTGGTAGTGGGAACCGACTTATTAATTCCTTTAAAGGTTTTACTATATTTCTATTGGCTTAAACCTCGCAATGAGATGTTGTCCATACCATTTTTCACTGAACATAATGGTAATCTAAATCAATCGGAAGTCCTCGAGATATTACTTGACTTTCTACACATCAATTAGTTTGGTTCCAATATACTTCATACATAAGCTATTCATTATCCCGTCCACCTTGAGGTCATTTAATATTGGTTAAAAACTTCAGATCTTCTATATAAAAACCAACTATTCCCCTGACCTATCTTGCTTATTTACAACACTATGAAGGGTAGTTTTAGTTTGGCCAACACCTAAAGTATACCAAGAGAGATAAATAAGAATCGAAACTTCTCGGATCTAATAATTGGTTATTACAAAATGGAACTTGAAATCTACAGCTGTTGAACAGGTCATTCAATTAGTCAGCAGTCAGTAGAGCTAAAAAATAATAAATACATCTACCATAACTCTACAACTTTCATTGAACAACTAAATTTGTTCTCGACGTTGAAATTCATCATAATTGGCTGCATTAGAAGGCTGTCTGATAGAGAAATATGATATACTTGAGAGAGTGAACTATCCTAATTCTGACAGAATAACCATCTTCCAAGCGGCAATTTACACCAAATTTGCCATAAGAAATACGAGTACTACATATTTAAATATATCCTCTCTTTCATCAAGTCTTCTAACTCTTTTCGACTACCTATAAAAATCGTCATTTCAAATCTCCTCCGACAAATACTTGCAAAAATGGTACACTTTTAATCTTTGAGTTATTCAAGCAAATCAACTTGAAAAACGTTTGAGATTTCACTATGGACTCTCGCCGAGTCGAGATAGAATAAGCATCGATCTCTTGATATTTCTTTTGAAATATATTAAAAAAAATAAAAGTTTCTTGATTGGAGTAATAAAGTATTGTGGTATTTTCTTATTTAATTATATTTATCAATGATTTGTTAATACTTTTTCAACTACATATCGAATAGTTGAGTATTTAACTTTCTTTAATAATTTAGATAATAAAATAATTATTAAATTAATGATAATTAGTAATTTGTATAATCAGAAAATTAGCAATGATTAATAAATTAAAGTAATTATGAAGTCATTATAGTCTTTCATGAATTTAACGAATAAAATTATATTTTGAAGGCTCGAAAGTTAACACACTAATACATAAAACACAAGCTGGAATAACTATTCTTCGAAGCCGAAGGATATTATTATATTATTAATATTAATATATTGATATTTATATAATTAATACTATTATTTATCAACTATTATTGGTTGTCGACAACCAATAATGCTCGCATTTTTAGACCAACTTCAAAATTCGTGCAAGAACGACTTGCTTTCTTAATCTTTATGCTCCCCCATGAAAACCAACTCGAACACATGCTGAAGTTCTCGTTATAAGCTCTACTTAAATTAAATAGATAAAACATTACTTTCTTTTAACCCTACCAATGAAATTTCAAGAAGGTATTCAAGAAAGAAAAATTTCTTAAGTTGAAGCAGAAAGCATCATTTTTAATTCATACATGAAGACTGAAAAAATATTTTATAGACTATTTTAAATAGTTGAAACTATTTTTAACTTGATATTATTATAAATTGACAAAATGAGCCGAAGGCTCTCACATTTGCATCACAAATGCAAATAAAATTAAAAAGTTTGAAAGTCAATCAGTTGTATAGCATCTTGATAATCGGTTGAAAGTCAATCCATTGTATAGTGTCTTGAGGGCGTTTACTGCCGGGTCAACGTCCAATTGGTTCTTAAATTTTGAAATTATTTCTGTAGATGCGGTTTATTCGGAAAAGCTATTCCACGTTTGAATAATACATTGACGGAGACATCTAATTCGTGTTTAATTAAATCTATTTATCTTTAACATCCAAGAATAATCGCTTAATGAAGACTGATCCCTTTACACCAACCCATCGATACTATCTTTTTATGATAAGTGTATTTTCTCCGATGAAGGTATAACTCAGGGCTATCCATTGGCTATGACCGCTTTTGCAGTTTTATCTATACCAATGATAAACCACTTGAAAAGCCTTGTTCCAGATATCGTCCAGTTGTGGTATGCTGATGGTGCCATTTTCGTAGGGACTTATGACCAATTGCTGCAAGTATGGAAGGCTATCGATAAGATCGGTCCTAATTTTGGATATTATGTAAACGCCAGTAAATGTTTTCTTTCTGTAAACAGAGATATGACAATATACTATTAAAAATGGTTAAGTGATGAAAAGATAAATATTATATATAGCGGAATCAAAGTACTCGGAAGTTTTATAGGTAATGATGAATATATCATGGATCAGGTTAAAAGTAAGATGGTTGTTTGGCTTGATGATTTGCAAATACCATCAGATTTAGCTGTTTTTGATGATCACGTCGTTTATATACAAAGGCCCCAAAACGCAAGTGGACTTATGTACAAAGAACTACTCCTATATGTACTGAATGGTTTTATAACATTAATAAAAATTTTAATAATATTAAAATATTTTAATATTATAATATTAATAATAATTTATTTAATGTGACCAATGCGTGTCGACCTTACGTTTACAAGACCACCAACAAAAAGAATAAAATAAAAAGACCACTAACAAAAAAGAACACAACAAAAGTCACAGGTTAATTAGTTAATTGTTGAAATGGAATCGAATTTGGCGTTTGAAGCACGGCATTTATGTTGATTGGCGGATATGAATGGACAGATGACTCAACGAGAGAAGATCAGCTACAAGGAAGGGGCGGAAGCCAAAAGATGTAGAGTAGTTTTGGACATAATAAAAGAAGGGAGTTACGGGAACGCAAGGAACAGTAAATAGTACGAGAATTATCGAGAAAAGGAAGGTTGAGAAATGATGGGGTATAATAAGTTATAAGGCGAAAAGCAATGATAAGAAGACGAATTTGAACACAACAATAAATGATAGGCCAATCGAGAGAAACAAGATGGTGGAATGTATGATCAAAACGACGAAGACGGAAGAGAACTCAGAAGGATGCGTTGATGATGTTTGTAAAGGAATAGTGAATTTAGGTGAGTTGGAAGATAGACTCAGACGGTAATCGAGTCTTGAGAAAATGAGAGAAGATATGAAAGACATACATGAAGGAAAATCGATCAATCTACGAATTCGACGGAGGTTGCGGAGAATCAAGGTAGATGAGCGTACTTAATCTCTATCGAAAGTTTTAACTGAAAGTCGGTTGTCAAAATGTAAGCCTAGGAAAACGAGATTATCAACGATAGGAAGAATTGTAGAGTTAAATGATACGGAGGGAGGTTCTACACCGAAGCGTCGAGGAAGAATCCGCATTATAGAAGCTAAATGCATGAGAAATAGAAGACAAATCACCGAGAAGAGATAAAAGCAAAGGGCCTAATACGGAGTCTTTTTGAACACCGTGCGAGATGGAAGGATGGGAAAGCGAAGAGTTAGAACACACGCAAAAAGTACGGTTTGATAGATTCAAAAGAAAGCCAAGCTACAGTGGTAAAGAGAAGCCATAATCATGACGAAGACGATGGAGAAGAATCAAGTGATCGACAATTTCAAAAGCAGATGATAGATCAAGAGAAGCTATAACACTACATAATTTTTAATCGCGTGAGATGAGTAAGTCGTTATAAACTTCAAGACAGGCAATTTCAGTAAAGCGATTAGAGCGAAAAGCAGCTTGGAAGGTAGGGAACAAGGAGAAAAATAGATATGCATTAACTTGCTTGAGAACAAAAAGCTCAAGGAGTTTAGAGAGGGTTGGGAGAAGTGAGATAGGACGGCACGAAGATGGTAGTGAAGGATCGAGATATTGCTTTTTGAGGAGAGGGCGAACAGTTGAGCATTTCCAGTGGGAAGGAAATGTGCGGTTGCGAATAGAAAAGTTGAACAAAGTGGTTAGGAAGGGTGATATAGATGAGCAGATTTTTTTAAGCGGTGGGTGGGAATTGGTTCGGAAGGAAAGGTTTTATTAGGTAATGACAGAAGAACCGAAAAAACTTCGTTAGACGAAACAGGGAGAAGGTGGAATAGCTCTAGGAGGGAAGTATTAAAAGAGATGAGAGGATACAAGAGGCATATGGATAGAACGGAAATTAAATTAGATAGCTTAGATTGCAGATAAGATGAAAACTCAGTAGGATTTATGTTGAAAGGGGTAGATGATCGTGAAAGAATTGAGTTAAAGATTTTCTAATAAGATTTAGAGTTGGAAGATGACTTGAGTTGATTTCGCCAAAAGATAGTACGTTGAGTACGTATAAGAATGAGGTGTGGAATGCGTAAAAAATGTAGGAATCACGGAGATTAGGAGTGATTGAGGTTGGAGAACGTTTAAGAAAGCGATTAAACGTACGAAAAGAGTGTCGGAGCCGACGCTTAGAAAGACTACAGTCTTAACCGAACCATTGAGCATGGCGCGACCTCTGAAAGTCGTTGTCGAATAGGCAGAAAGTTATTAAGGATGTTCGTAAGTTCAGAATCAAACAGAATGAAGAGATTATCGGGAGAGAGATAGTTAATAGGAAGTGAAAAGTGTGAAGAATTAAGTAAGGCTGTGCAGAGAATAGGGATATCGAAAAATTTCTAGGGTCAACTTGGTGTGGATAATGGTGGAGGCGGAGAAGGAGGATGGGGACGAGTAAGAGTAAGAGTGACAAGGAAATGATCGGACAAACCAGGATCAGTAATTGACAAGGAGGTATAGTCATTGAAGCAGTTAGGAACAGCAATGATGTCGAGAGCATCGCCGAGAATATGAGTTGGGCTTGTTGAAAGTAATTTATAGTTAAAATCAGAAAAAAGATTAGTTAAAGTGATAGAGTCAGAGTCAGCCGGGCGATCAAGACGAATGTTAAAATCACCGAGAACAAATGAAGGAGTATAAGACAATGAACTGTAAGAAAGATCTGCAAGCTCGCTAAAGAACATAAGTGATGGGGCAGCTGAGCCTGGACGGTATACAATCACAAGTTCGAGAGGGAAAGGAGTTGATGATCTGCATATTAGCAATTTGAAAAAAGTGGAAGGGATGTTAGCATTAATTTTACGTAGAGACGTTGGTGACGAGCAATGGCAACAATACCGCTATGGTTATAAGCAGTAGATGTGGGAGAGACAATTGGACGATCTGATTTAACTAGAGAACAACCAGAGCGACATATACGACGAATATCAAGATCGTCGTATTTAGAGTGCCAGGATTCGGTAATGCAGAGAATATCGATAGATATTTAATCATAGATATCAAGGAGCAGATCATCATTATGAAGAATGGAGCGAGTGTTAAAAAGACTAAGACGAAAGGAGCTAGATCGACTTGCAAAGAAGACAGAGGGGAGAGACGGGACGCCATCGGATTTTTAGTCTCATATGTACGACGTGAAAATTTCCGTTGATTTTTACGGATTGATAGAGATGACTCACCGTTTGTTTCACGTCGATGTTTATCAATGCGAGCTGAATTGAGCTGGGCAATATCATAAGGAGAGCGGTCAGCAAAGATACGATAAGCAGACGAAGTGGTAAGAAGTTTAAAGCGTTGGGAGAGTACTAAGGATGCATGTGAACTATGTCGGAAAATAATTTTTAGGAGTGCAGCACAGATGATTGGATTTAGTGGATTTTTTAAAACGGATAAAAGATACAGGAGTGATACGTTTGAAAAGGGATGGATTATCATCAGGAAGAATGGTTCAGAGGATATACCTGAAAGCAGATACATCATCGAGGCGACATTGAGGAGAATCAGATTCGAAAAGCTTTAAATTAGATATGATAATGCATCGATCGCGCGAAGGAAAACGATTACGTAGAAGTGGTGGACGGACATACCTGGTAGGAGTAGAGGCAGAAGAGCAGATAAACGTGGGAATGACAGGGTTGCTAAGTGAAGATTTAAGATAGTTTGAGCATTTGTAACAGGAGAGGAGTGTTGAATCGGTTGATATGAGATGTTACTGGAGATGATTTTAACGGAAGGATGTAAATTATTGAGAGGTGATACGGTTGGAGCATGTGCGACAGGAGTGGATTGTTGAAGCGGTTGAACGGAGATGTAACTGGAGATGATTTTGACGAAAGAATGTAAATTATTGAGAAGTGATATGGTGAATACATCACATATGGTGATGTATTTTAACAGGAGCGGGAGGAATAGGAAAAATGAGGTACGAGGTGATGGCCTTTACTGTTTGCATTATTAGTAAGATGAAGATTAAGGTAAGGTTTATCCGTAGTTAAACGAGGAGTATGTGTGAGAGAAGTTTCAAGAACGGGTTTCATAGATGGCGAAGGAGTTTGTAAGCAAACTGATGACGACGATAGTTTAGAAGATATTTTGTCGTTTGTTGATGGTCCATGTATAACAGCGGTCTGTGTCGACTGAGAGACATCAATAAGTTCATTTATTGAGCACAACTCTGTTTCGTTAGCCTCCAGAACGTCTCCACCGTTTGAGTGGTCATTCTTCATTAGCTTACCTACGAGGGCAGCACAGAATTCGCAAAGGAAATTCCGTCCTGAAACGTTGTCCTCGTCAGTGAAAGGAATGACAACATGAGTCCAAACATTGCAGTTATTGTTTTCGCATCCAATTTGCTTTTCGATGTAAATTTCCCTGATGGACTTTAGTTTCTGGCTGACATTTTTAGCTAGCTTTCTATTTACCATAATAAGATGTCAACGAAAATTTAAAATGCGTTTTCGTTATTGTTAAAACACGTTGTAGGTCTGTATAAACTCGTTGTAGGTTGTAAATTTTTTTACCCAAAAGCTTTTAACCATTTGTATGTTATGTATCTCAAATGTTTTAATTTGAAAAACAAGAAAATTGTTTTAACCCAAGTATTATTGAAAAATTTGTAAGTGAGCAGCTTGTACCATTGATGCTTGGGCGTGATCATATGGATGATACGTCAAAGAGAATGATTGTCTTACTCACACGCCATGGTGACATGGGAGTCAGCTAATCGTGCCAAGATTCGATATTAAATTACATAAGTTTAAGAGAACTGGCATTACTTAATCTGATTGAGTTTGCAGAAGATCAACGATTGATAAAGCAAAATAATTATTTGAAACAAATTCATAATGAGAAAGAATCCGAATTTTAAATTACAAGAGAAGGCCTGGTTAATATTGATAGTTTGAGATAGGAAGTAGTCATTGATCACGCTATGCAAAGAGGATCTTCTTTCTTGTTGAATTACATTCCATTACGAAACACTGGTTGTTACCTTAACTCAAGACAGTTTCACAATGTAATGAACATAAGTTATAATTTAGAAGACGTTAACTACAATACCATGCTAGCAGTAGAACTATCACAGAAGGTAGACACGATGCTGTTCGTAACGTATTAGCTAACATTTAAAAGACGGATTTAATTCGGTTGATGTAGAATCAAAACTCCAACCGGTTCCTTCGAATTCTTCGTTCGGAAAATCCACGACAACAAGGGAATAGTCAGCTAGGATATATTTGGTATGTAGCTCAATAAGCAACGGTCGGAGGGAATGATCGTTCATAGACGTATGTGTATTTAATCATTTGGTTCCGTCTTACTGTCATTCAGATGCTGCGAGTTCCTTTGACTTTCATGCATAAAGAAAAATATCTAAATACGAAAAGCGAATACAAACTACTGAAAGAATTTATGTGGTTCCTCTGTTCTTTCCATAGATGGCAGAGTAAATAATGATTTGCTCAAGTTGATAAGAACTAGTGCATCTAGAAGTGCGATGAAGTTAGGGAAATTATAATCTAATTGCTTGCATAATTCGTTGAAACGAATAAGCTTTACATTGATAAAAATGGTGTCATCATGCCTCCACAGGATACAATCGGAAATAAAATTTTATGATAATGAGGCTATCCGGGAAATAGTCAGGTAGAAACAGGATTATAACAATGATGAACGAATTATATGCGATAAAATGCTAACTATAAGAAACGATAACTTGATGTATTTTTAATTATAATTGTATCATTTAATTATAAAATTTTTATTTAGCATTATTTTTAATTTATAAATAATATAAAATACGTAGATTCAGTTAGCTGATCTGATTTCCCACCACAACTATAGAACTATTCCAATATCCAAAACGCCGCTATCGAAATTTTTTCAGGGGTAGAGACTCCTAAAAAATTCATGATAGATCAAATCAGAAAACTGAGTCTACGTATTTAAAATAATTATAAACTAAACAAAACATAATAATGCTAAATCAAAATTTAATAATTAAATAATAAAATTAATAATTGTTTTTAGATTTTCTATAATTTAAATCAAGTTAAAATAAAAAAATTGAAATTTAAAATAAACGTCATTTTTATGAATTGACTAATAAATAACAGACGTTGTATCAGAATAAGGATTAGAGGTCATCAGAAGGAACTGCTATGCTATCAGGTTTCGGCACCTAACACATCTACCCAACATAGCAGCGGGGCCAAATACGTTTTAAGGACGTATTTCCTTGGATTAAATTTGATTATATAGTATATTATTCTAATACAAAGTATATTATTCATCCATAAAAATTTGCCACTTAAGAGTTTAAATTTATTCTTTATATTATTGTCTTGATTTATATATTTTACTATTTTCTGTCTGATGGTATTTATATAGTAACCTAGTTTAAAATATGTATCTATTAAATTATTTAAATGATTTTGAAGAAAGCCAATATCATTACATATTGTTGCAATTCTTAAAATTACGTTATTTAATGTATTGTATTTTATATTATATGGTATGCATGAATGCTCATGCAAAAATGTGTATTAAATTTACATCAATAAATTTATATTTACTTGGTGGTTTAATTTTTGTTAGATATGCGTTATAGTGATTATGTATATCGTTTTCTGAATATAAGATTAATTTTGCTAATGGATCTTTAATATCTGCTAAATCTGGATTTGTATAAAGCATACTAAAATCGTACGTATTTATATTCTGAAAATTTATTCCTATTGTGTGTTCTAATAATTCTTTTGTAGAATTAATACTGAGATAGTGTTTTATATCAGTATTAACTTCGATTGTCCTACAATATTTTTTGAAGTGTGCTTTAATTACTTCAAGTATTTTATTCATATAAAATATCCATTACGTATTGATTCCAATTCTTTATTATAATTACAAATTTTTCGTCCTAATGGTGGTAGGAGTTTATACCTTATTTTAGGAATATATTTACTTAAATCTGACCCTATTATTTCTTTACTTTTGGAATTATTTATAAGTCCGGCTATATTTATATTATCTATACATTTATTAATGAAGTTTATGGTTAATGTATATTTTCTATTGTTATTATTAACATTTATTGTACGATTATAGTATTTTGTATTACAATAACTGTCTATTATACAACTTAGCCTATCATAGTCGTTAATTAATTTTTGATTTATTGAACATATGATATCTTTAGAAAAACTTCTTATATTTACATAAAGATCTTTTAGCTTATTATCACTTAAAAAGTTGTTTTAATATTTCTAATTGTTCATTTATATACATATCTTTTTTAATATTTTTAACTCTATTTTTCTTATTCCTTTTATCGCCATGACTTCTTGCCTTGCATTTAACCGGATTATTATAATATAGTTGTTTATTATGTATTATACTACTTCTGCCAATTCTTTGTACTACGTCATTCAATCCTAATGGGTACATGGAATAGAGCGTTTTAATTCAAAAATAGAAATCCAAAAATTTAGAAGATCTAAAAATCTTCTAAATTCCTGCGATCGATGAGCAAGACTAATCAAATATCACACTTCTATACCTGCTCGTTTCTTTAATATGTTTAAATTCAGTCAAATATATTATATCGCTTAAGAATACATGC
This sequence comes from Pomphorhynchus laevis, assembly GCA_012934845.2. Lineage (NCBI taxonomy): Eukaryota > Metazoa > Acanthocephala > Palaeacanthocephala > Echinorhynchida > Pomphorhynchidae > Pomphorhynchus > Pomphorhynchus laevis. The sequence continues at coordinate 61,095 of WNNJ02003047.1, forward strand.
GCAACGGATGTTGCCATTTATGTCAAAGTTAAAATCAAACTAGTATTGTAACATTATGAATTGAACATATTGTTCAATTCACATTCTTCTAAGTGTTTCAACATCAAACCGTGTGGACTTATACATATTCCCAACATGGATATTTGTTCAAATAAAATCTGTTTTCCTTCGATTAATTCACACCAAGGAATTCAAATTTAAGAGGTCATTTGATTTTAACGTGTAATCATCGTAATTGATTATTTGAGTATAAATCAAGATTTCGTATAGTGAGACTAATAATAAAGACTGCTAAATCAAGAAAAATACATGCAACAAGTCACAAAAAACCAGTACAAGGATGACAGTAAATTAAGAAACGAACTATTACTTCTTTCTTCAGAAGCCTTCCAATGTTAACGGCCTCAAATCCTCAAATCCAGGGGGATTTAAGCCCTCCAACCGATCCACTACGCCGCCTTCCGACTGAACCACCCGGGGTCTTTCACCCCCCCCCGAAGAATCCAATCGGCGCGGACTATGCTGGGTAAACGAGAGACAAGGAGCTGAAGAAACCTTAGCCTTTGCTCAGGGGACGTCCTTTCGAAAAGAAGGCTAATCCCGAGATAGCCCAGGTGCCCCAAAGGCGCACCTGGGTTTTTTCTTTCAACGACAGATGCTGAGCCCGTTTCAGGGATCACCTAGCTTTCTTCAAAATACGTTTGAGTCTATCCAGGTCAGCTTTCGCCGACCAGTTCACCGTAACGGTGAACCCCAGGTATTTTACTCGACTTGTGAAGGTGGAGAGTGGTTCGGAGGCAAATATGGAGGATAGCGCAGAGAGTGCTAATCTCTTAAGTTTTTTCTTTGTTGAAGGGGTGCCATGAAATACGACCACCTGCGATTTGGCGGAGTTTAAAACAAGATTGGATTTGGGTAACTGGTCTTTTAATCTTGAAAATAAGCGGCTGATGTCAGAGACTACGTCTTTACATCTGTGTTCAGACAACAAGGCTGTGGTGTCATCAGTGTACACCACTAGATTTTGTTCACGTTTAAATATTTTGAATAGGTTAATGGAAGCAGCAAGATACAAGATTGGAGAAAGTGGGGAACCTTGAGGCACACCCGTAATAGGGTAGTATTGACGTGCATCAGGGTCGTCTTCATAGTAAAATCGCTTGGAGTACAGCAGGATCTCCACCCTGTTCACAACTCTCGCAGGCAACACGAGGGACCTGAGAGAAGAGATCAGAAAGGGAATGGAGATGCGGTCAAATGCAGCAGAAAATTCAAGGAAAATAGCCACAACTAGGCGATAACTATTCTCCCGACAAAACTGCTCCACCTCACTTACTGCTGAATGGACCGAGCGACCTTTGACGAACCCATGAAAACCTGGAGGGATCAAATTACACCTACTTAAATGATCGCGGATTTTACGCGCAAGCGCTTTTTCGTAAATCGACAAGAGGGAATTTTGAATCGAAATGGGTCGCAGGTCTTTAGGACATGAGCAGGATTTTTTCTTAGGAATAAAAACACGCTTACTAATATTGATGCCTGCTACATCGGATGGGGAGGCTAAATGCATTGTTACGGCCACCTCTCTTCTCTGATCAGCTGTCAAAAGCTGACAGAGCCGAGAAGAAAGTAGAGCGACGGATTTGGAGGTGCCCGGGAGTGGACCCCATGAGTTAAGGATATGCGTAACAGATAGATTCCTACTCCTGAAGTTACACCAAGGCGGGATTGGTTGAGGTGATTGAGTGGCTCCATAGTTGTGTAGGGCTAGTGACTCCTCCAAAACTTTATCAAGGCCTACATTACCTACCCAAACCAATGCCCTATCCTTCCAACAAGCAAACTTCTCCTTCTTGAAAATCTTCCAAAAGGAAGACTGAGAAGGGTTAAAGCGAGCAATGCTCGCCCTATCCCAACCCAGCTGGAACCTATATCTAGGGTTCCAGTATTTATTCGAGAGGGCCTGTCTGGCGGAAACAGTGAGATTAGGGAGGTTAAGCAATTTCGCTAGGACCTTGAGTTTCGTAGGAGTGCGATTGTATATACGACCTTTTTAGTTAGTCGATAGAATCGCGGTAGCTTGCGAAAAAAGGTAAGTATTAAATTCGGTCAGACTCTCATTTCCTATTCGGGGAAAGAGTTGGATAGCCGCTTGAAAGAAGGCCACTCTGATTGGATCAAAGTGAAACCTCCTTCGAAGCAACATATTTTCCTCAATTCTCCAATGAATTAGGTCATGAGAGGTGGACAATTGCTTACGCGACTGCTCTCTTTGTGTAGAGGGGTTTTAACAACCACCTCGAGTGAAGCAGTAAAATGTCGAGGATAGAATTTGTTGATGTGCAATGAAAGGTAGGGGTCGGTGGTTTGTGAACAAGATAACCGTTCCTAGCTCTGCGAAGTGCTGCGTTGATCTAACGATTAGTTCTGTCGTTGAAATCCCTAAGTATCATGTCATGGCCGCTGTCAATAATACTATCCAGGAGGTCACGATTCTTGTGAATCTTTCATGGACGAATGTAGACATTGGCTAGACTGAAGCGTTTACCGTTCTTACAGAGTAAACTACCAAACAAGGCATGGCTGGACACGAGTAATTTAATAGGAGGGAGGATCATAAGGAGCATTTAACGAAGGTCAAGAGTTTTTGAGATGAAGATGAGTGAGGTGGGGTTATGTACGGAGTATAGTGGGAACATATATGCTTTGGAATAAATCGAGTAATGTCCTGGGGGAGACGGATAGACCGCATCTCCTGAAAGAATATAACATCTGCGTCTCTAGCAGATAAAAGTCTAAAGGTGGAAGCACCTCCCGAATTCCAATGAAGGATATTCAGTGAAAAAGGCTTACGAGTACTCTGTATTGTGGTGGATTAGTTGGATTGGGGATTGCCTACTTAGACAGAGCTAGGTGCGGGAAGGTTGCCCCTACTGCCACTAGCTCCATCTAGAGTCGGTTCCCCTGGGCAATATCTTCATTTCCCCTATTATTTCTGCCACGAATCATCTTGCTGATCTTTATAGGGTGAACTGTATAAGCCGAAGCCCCCTTCTCTTCTTGGTTTCAGGCACGGCTATAGCAGTTGGATTCTTAACCATTGCTTCCAAGGCCATCTGTACTAGCCTTTCCATTTTTTGTAGGACTCATCAATTTAACGATCCAACACGTACATGATCTCAGAATCCTCTATTCGAGAGGAAGCAACATTTGCGTATGATACCGTGGTCTTATGATTCGGCTTGATGAAGGTATTTTTGTAACTTTTGAAGAGGCTACACTTCCTGCCCCAGGCAGGATGACTACCCCCACAGTTCGGGCAGGAAAGGGTGGCAGTGCAGCGAATGTCAGTCTGAATCGAGCAGCAGCTTGCCGAGCCACAAACTCCGCATAAAGAGGTCCCACTGCAGCTGGGGGTCCAATTTCCGCATTTGTGACAATTGTTGCAGTGGGGGTATGTAAACTCGTCTTTATCTATAACAGTAAAGCGAATATTTAAACTCAAAAATGAGTTGCATTTGGATTTCACTAAACACTCGGCGGTATCGACAGGAGCTGTACAGAAGCCTACAGGGATGGGGTTCCTATCGCTGCCTATTAAAGATAGGAACTGAGAGATACCGAACGATGATTCCAAAGTTACAACATCTTTGCCATCCAAAAAACAGGGAATATTAGTCATATTCAGCGTGGCAACAATAGGCTTCGCAGTCAGTTCACCATACTCAGTAAATGTAGATTTAAAAAACTTCACATAATTGTTGGCTAGATCGAACGAGCCAAATAAAACCTTTCTCTCAGTAGGATAACATTTTCACTGTTAAATACTATTATGTTTGGAAAATCCTAACAAAAAGAACGTAAAAAACGTTAAATAATTCCTGTCGTGGAATAGGTTTCTTTACTTTTATGATGATCAAGTTCCCTAGTTTAGGTATGGGGGAAGTACCTCCTTATCACCAGAAAACTGTAAAACATCACTAACCTTGACAGCATCGGCGTATGGCAAGGACTTTACCTGAACAATGTCTCTTTCCCTTTGTTCCATAGAGATTCCTTCCATATTCGCTGTAAAAACTGGATTCTTTTGAAGCGCTCTCGTTTATACTCAGGCAATTTAAACTACTTTATAGTGAGACTAATATTTACTTCCTTGTCACAATTGACTCATGTCAACGGATGGTTTTGCATTCACGGGGAAAATTTGTTAATTGCTTAAACACACAATTGTTTACTAAATATAACCGAGGAAATTTCGGTGGAATTTCTGAATAAGTTCAACATTACAAATGGGGAAAAAGAAGCCAATATTAAAGGAATACACTGAAATCAAAGTAGATTGCGATACCTCTTGATATGAATTTTGGAGCATCGTGAAAGTAAAGATCAAAGGTCAGAAAATATATAAATCAATACCCTTTATTTCCAGGTTCTGCAGTGCAGAATACATTAAGCGCCGAGATAAAGAAACCTACAAATCATCAGTTTAGAAGATTTTAGTCATGCTAGATATAGTGAGGCATTGAGCGTTATGGAAAACAATAATGATGATAATGATACAAGTATTCACCATGACTATGTTCTCAACAATTCTAGCACATCAACTCAATCTAATCAATCGATGTCCACACATGCTCTACACCTCCCATTCGCACACTCAGATGAATGTAAATCTGTTACAATTTCCATAATATATGGCCAAATGATAGCACAAGCACAACGTTACTCTAACAGCCAAGATGGAAATGGATTTTTCAACTGATCACCAAAAATACATCTTTAATTATTGAAATAGTCCCAAGCATCCATTCTTGAACTCAAGGTTCATTGCTTGACTAATGTCTCGAATGATCAGAAGTTGGAGTCAGACGATTTGCCTTGACAGCGCGTTCCAAATATTTGGGCAGAGATGGGAAAGTCTAGCAACACTGGACATTTTGCCATGCGCAAATTTATGTAAAGTCAGACAATGACCTCTATGCGACATTTCGCGTAAAGATACGCAATGCGATGGCAGACATCTGCGGAATGAACTGAGTGCCATATCGCTATGGCAATAAAGCAATAGTTTTACTATGGAGAATAATTTTAAGCAAGCTAATCGGTCATCATATGAAGATACATAATTAAAGCATAATCTAGATCATCTGCGTTGTATCTAATCAAGTTTGATAAGTTCGGCCTTAGTTAATGGAAATGTTGCCTGGACACAATAATCGATATATGGACGAACTAACGAGCAATAAAGTCGTTTAAAACTGGACGAATTTATCCTTGTAAAAGCGCTTTTAATACAATATAACGCTCTAAATGCTTTAGTATAAATATGGTCAGTATTTGAGCGAGTTTTCAATGACCTGCTCAAAATTATTCCCAAATCGTTATATTCTGTGACCATATGAAGTTGGACAGCTCCCAAGTAAAATCGCCGATCACAATTACTATTTCCTAGATTCATATGTACACATTTTTCAGCATTAATTTCCATGCGGGTAGTACCGCGCCGTTTATGCTTTTAATCAAGTCATATTGTAAGAAGCGATCATCCGCATAATTGATAGTGTCAGACCATTGTTCGAGGTCATCACCAAAGGCCAAGCAATGGCTCTGATTTCGTAAAAGTAAGTTATTTTTTGAAAATAATAGAGTAGTGGCCAAGTACAGTACCTTGGGGAACACTACAATTATTTTTTGCTGATGAAAGATAGCCATCAACTCTAACTCGCAAAATTCTACTGTGAATCAAATCGCAAATCCAATTACACAAAGTTAAGGAAACTCCATAATGAAATAAGCTGAGTAAACTGTCATGTGGAGCTCGGTCAAATGCTTTGGAGAAGTCAATACAAACTAAATTAATAAAATGACCGATACTAAGTGATTCAGTACACATTTCAAGCGCGTTTAATAAATTCGATAAGCCTTGCTAGAAAGGATCTATCAAACCATGTGAGTTCAAATTAACCCAAATTATATTAGCAACCAAACGTTCGAGAACCTTGCACAGATAACTGGTTAGGCTAGTATTATATAATCACTACAAAACGTTGGAATGAGTTTTTTTTGGAATTGGAACAATGATCGCAGATTATCAAACGTCAGGGACACGACCAGTTATACAATTGCGAACGATCTAAGCAAGAAAGATAGCTAAGTAATTAGATAATGTTTTGAGAATAAACGGCAAGATATCTTTGGTGCCGAAGCATTAAATGGAATTACCTTTGCGAAGTTTATTTGATCTTAATAAACATATATATCATATTATAAAAGATTAATAATATTTTAATATTAAAATAGTTATAATATAATATAAAATATAATTATAATATATTTATAATATATTTTATATTATAATATTTTACTGAAAGCGTTCTTAAAATTGGCCTACGTCATTTCAAGAGATTAGTAAATTAAAGGCAGACAGCAAATCCTAAAAAGGTTCAGCTACTATTAAAGTTTTAAATAGTAGCAGGTTACACATATAGCCGGTAAATAACTAGATTCAATGAGGTCTGCTGTAACTGCGAATTAAACGAATATTTTTATCGCATGTTGCCCATGTATTTTGTGATTTAAATTTGCGTTTTAATTAGTTATTTGCATTTTGCATGAATTGTTTGTACATAATTTACTTATTACTTCAGACATTTATTCAAAACGATGATTCATAGCTTATTTCTATTCTACGATAAAGGGTATTGCGATTTACTAATGATTTATTCACATTTAAATTCAGTGAAATTATATTTGAGAAACATTGGAGGAAACCAACCGATTTGCAAATGGTCATTGACAAAATTTTAAACTCAGAGGTAGTCTCGTAATAAAATGTAAATTACATATTTGATAGCATATTTAACAGTATTTTATATGTTCAATATAATATATTTAGTGTTTTTACAAAAGAACTTAAAGCATTTTTATATAACCTTTGTTGATTTTGCTAAGAATGAAGTGAACTTACGAAATTCCATTTTGGTGTCATTTCGACTCAACACAAGAGAATAATCCCCACTACTTGATGGAGAAATAATTGTAAATAGATGTTATTAAATATTATCTTAATGATTCTAAGGCGAGATGACGTTTTTATTAACTAAATTTGTTTCCAATATTTCGGTAGCGCACTGGTTCACTTTTTAGGGAAATATTTGTAATTAATTAGATGTAAATTCAGTTAGATCTTTGAATTTACAACTAATTAAATACAAATGTTAGACCATGTATGTTTTCTCCCTAGAGATATGACATATTATTTGTAATTATTCATTTATTCCCCTTGTCCTCATGTTACCGCATTTATCCAACTAAACCCAATTTTAACCCCTTAAACTTCCCCATTTGCCCCTTGAATTAGTTCTACCCTTTTAACCCATTTATTTCATTTTTGTATTTGTTTAACCCTTTTCACACTATCTAGAGACTCGTTGTTATAAAAACTTATTGAAAAATATAACATATATAATTTTTAAATCGAACATTAAGGGACAAAGCGAGTTAAAAAGTGTTAATGGGATTAAATGAAGTTAAAGTGTGTAAATGAGGTAAAATGGGGTAAGTATTTATTCTTCTTTAGTATATCCAAGTATCTAATATTTTTCTAATTATACCCAAGTATAGTTCTAGCGTATTATTGAAATTTTCGTTATTATTAATCTTGTCCATGTTCCACTGTACCATCGAAATATTGGAAACAAATTTGGTTAATAAATATGCCTTGTCGTCTTTGCAAAAAGAATACCGCAACAGGCGTGGGTTCTGTTACGGAAGCACTCACAATGACGACATAATGACATTGTTGAATGTACTCTTTTTTAAGAGCTTACTACGCTTAACGATCTACAGAAAATACCGCTCACTTATATAATAAGTTTACATATAAATATATATAAATATATATTGTTTTAATTAATCATTTAATTTATCTATAGTTAATGGTATAAATAAAGCATTAGAATCTCCTTGTTTGCCAATCTGTTAAATAAATATATTCGTTAAAGAAATAATGAATTTTCAATGTTTGACACTTTGACGCGAAATATTAAATACAAAAATTCCAATTTGCATTGATAACAATTCGAAACAATCATCTGGATTCTTATTGATCTTAAGTTATTGTTTTAATTGTAGATACGCTCACTCCAGCTTTTAAGTGCATTTAAGTTATGTATATTTGTAAAATAGGGATAATCGGTCATAAGAAAAATCAACATTCTACAAAGTTTCAGATTCTAAAATTATTACTTTAAATATGAAAGTAATATTTGATTATTACTTAACATATTAAACAACTGTTTATCGTTTTTAATAAAAATCTTTTTTAAATTTCTGATAAATGCATTGAAATAAATAATTAATAAAAGCCTACGGATCCTATCTATAAAGTAATATTGTTTAATGTTATTTTAATAATATTAAAATTATATTATTATCCGCCATGGCCGGTGCCAAGCCCGTGCTGAGAAAGGAGGAGGGTTGGTGATAGACTTTGTGACAAGCCAGTCGTAAAACAAACCCGTTGCATCAACAGTACGAAATGGTGTCTCAATGAACTTCTCGAATAGGGGACTACGATGGTAGGGCCGCGTTCTTCGCGCAAACGAACATCAGCCATCAATAATTCCCATTGGGGTGACAGTGAAAAAATCGGACTCCGTAACGAATCGGAACAAACGCTGAAGAAAAAGAAGAAGATAATATTACAATATATTATAATGAGCCTTTTAGAGAGAGGCTTAGAGGACATTTTTATATGTCTGCATATACAATAACATGCTCCTGTCTATCTTGAAAAAATCTCCAGAGCAAGCTTTTCATTATCATGAACAACGATAGTACTCGAAATACGATGAATGAATTCGGAAAATTGAACACAGTGGATTCTGTTCATTAATATGTGATGTCGCTGGTAGCACAGGAACCGTGCCCAATATATGTTTAAAAACTGTAGCAAAGAAAATTCGGTTAAGCGAAAGTTGGACTATGTATCATCTATTACATGGCTAAGTACAAAAATATGTATCTTATTGGTAAGGATGTGTTCAGCCAGTCTGAGAAATCATCGAATAACTAGCCGAGATATTGAACAGAACATGTGCTAAAGAATTTGAAATGGATTGTTATTTTTAAAAGATTATTTAAAGTTCTAATTAAGGCCCATTTGAGGGAACCTATGTCAATGTAATATATGATATAAAAAATTAAATCTTTTTTAATAAATAATAAAAAATATAAAATAATTATATTAAATAATATAAAATTTTTATAAAAATTATTATTATTATTTTATCACCACCCATCAATGTACGCGCCGATTTGCGGGTAACCTTTACAAGGTTACCCGCAAATACAAGGTTTGGGCGATATTAAAATATGAGGAACGCAAAGTTGCCGCAATGGAGACAAAGATTCTCTGATGGGCAGCAGGAAAAACTCTCAAAGATCATGTCCGGAACGACGAAATCAGGGATCGTTTTGGCGTAGTGCCAATAATAGATAAACTTCGCGAAAAACGACTACAATGGTACGGCCACATTATCCGCGCAAGCGAACACCAACCATCAAATAGGTTCGTCGCCGTGACAGTGGATGGAAAGCGTCCGATAGGAAGGCCGAAATTGCGATGCCTGGACGTCATACGTCATGATTTGATAAGTGTTGGACTAGAAACCAAAGACGCATAAATAGAACCAAGTGGAGGCAACTTTTAAAAGCAGCGGACCCCGTACCTACAGGGAAAGACGCTAAAGAAAAAGAAGAAGAATATGTTTTAATATGTTCAAAGAATCGCTTCGAACATAAATTTCCTTAACAAACTGTTGCTAAAATTGTAATTATTATTGCCTATTACAGCTTAATCAACCTCAGCAAGAACTTAATTAATAATATAAAAATAATGTTTTGATAATAAAATTATAAAATTAAAGCATTTGCATCATTACAAATTCAGTCGTTTATTCAAACTAACAGCTTATCATATTCAACAAAATCGTCAGTAACTACGTCAGTAATTAAAGCATTCTGTGAAATTGTTGCAATTTTTATAGTAACATGATGGCATCTATTCGCAGGATGAGTCATACTTTTAATCGAATTGTGCTAAAAATTAAGTTATGTTATTTAATTTAACTTTTAATTAACACCACAATCGGAAAATTGAACACAGTGGATTCTGTTCATTAATATGTGCTGTCGTTGGTGCCACAGGAACCGTGCCCAATGTATGTTTAAAAACTGTAGCAAAGAAAATTCGGTTAAGCGAAAGTTGGACTATGTATCATCTATTACATGGCTACGTGTAAGGATGATTACCATCCCTATTGGCAAGGATGTGTTCAGCCAGTCTGAAAATCATCGAATAAGTAGCCGAGATATTGAACAGAACATGTGCTAAAGAATTTGAAATTGTTTGTTATTTTTAAAAGATTATTTAAAGTTCTAATTAAGGCCCATTTGAGGGAACCTATGTCAATGTAATATATGATATAAAAAATTAATTTAAAAAATATATTATAAAAATATAATATTATTACATTATATTAACATTAAAATTTATTATTTGCTATCTAAATTAAAATATAGCTAATACTTGTTTTTCGACCTTTATTTCGTTCATTGATAGCTAGCTCTTAGAGAAAAATGTAATTTCAGCAGCTAAATATCTATTAAAAATACTTTCTCGCGTTACAACTCATACGATCGACGGTAATTTCTAACTTTGATAATATGTTACTATTGTTCTGCAAATAGTATCTTCGATTGTTGTTTATTGAAAATTACCAAGACAGATTTTATAAAATTTTATATGTTATATTATCCGGTATAATTTGATGACAAGCGGCATATACTTTAATGTGAAAATTAACTAAAACCATAATTTTCCTATTTGCCGTGCATTTAATAGATTTCTTAGGAATGCTAAAAGTTTAATTGAATATTAACTGGATTGCTTATTGAATATTTAAACAGTATTTCTTCTTTTGTTTTTACCAGAAGGTCGCTGAGCCGCTTTTGAAGATAAACACGAACCCTACTTCTTTTGCTGCTTACACTATTCGTAACGGCATATTTATTGTTTCAGTAACAAACCAGGATGGTAATGTTTTTATTTATTGATTTTTCATTAGTTAGACAATTGTTACAGTTCCGCCCTCCATCCTTATTGAGTTCCTTGACCGTTTTCACAAAATTCTAGTTAGTTATTTGCATAATTTCAACGTTGATTCTATTAGTGCTAATACAGTTATAATCTATGAGGTAAGTAAGCTAGAAGATTTCACTCTTTAACTTATTTAACTTATAGTTATTATCTGAAATGATTGATGATGGTAGCATTTTGATGACAAATTTTCACGTTCTAAGAGATCTTATTCGACCTACAAGCATAGTCAATCGTGTTACTGACCTTGTTACAAATGCAACAAAGTATTTATTAAGATTTATGCTTTTTTAATTTAAATATGAACAAAGTCTCGAATATAAATTTTATTTACTTCAAAGTGAAATACTGACCTAATGATTTGTTGAAATGAAATTCAACAAGACTATTTCATGCATTGAAATAGTCTTGTTGGTAGTCGCTTGAATTTCATTTTGTTGAGATATTTTCGGACCTCTTCGACATGCTGTCCAGTGCATCATTTGACATCATGCTGTCCAATGCATCATTTCAATCTAATAGAGGACCACCATGTTTATCGTAAATATAGTGCATGCTGAGGGACAAAACAACGATGATACAGGGACGTCTACTGATGAGTCCCGCCCTGTGGAGTTGTCTGGACATCATGTTTTCTGTCGTAATGCGACCTGATAGCTGAAGCTATTATGTAGCCAGCTAAAATACAAGTTAGTCGAAATGTTTTTAAAACATTTTTATACTAAAAATAATATACCAAATAAATTTATTTTAAATTTCAATTTTTAATTTTAACTCGATATAAATATAAATGGTACAAAATCTTATATAATTATTTATTATTTATCTTTATTTTTTAATTAATTACCTGAGGGCCGAAACTTGATAAGATAGCTGTTCTTCCTGATAACATATAATCCTTATTCTGATACATCGCCTGTCATTTATTAGTCAATTCATCGAATTTCTTTTTATTTTAAATTTCAATTTTAAAATAAATTTAATCAGTTTTTAATCTTTATTTATATTAAGTATAAAATATGCAGATTCAGTTATTTGATCTGATTTGTTCTACTAACAAGTTATTATAGATCTGTGGACTTTGTATTCCCGATATTATAACCTCTGTCAGAATTAACAAATTTTAACAAATTTTATTCAATAAGCGAACAAATTTATCCGTTAGCATTATTCCTAACAAAACCAATATTAATAATAAAGAAGGTGTATATCTAGATATGAACATTAAATTAACATTAACTAAAACTACTATTTATTTATATCGTAAAGATGGCATATTTAAATTTACAAGAAACAGTTTTGCATGAGCATTCATGCTACTTTAATAGATACATATTTTAAACTAGGTTACTATAAAAATAACATCACAAGCAGAAAATAGTAAAATATATAAATCAAGACAATAATATAAAGAATAAATTTAAACTCTTAAGTGGCAAATTTTTATGGATGGATAATAAATAATTTACTTTGTATTAGAATAGGATACTAGATAGTTTTATCAGAGGAAATACGCCATAGCATGGATTTGACTTATTTATGGATCAAAACCTGATTACATAGCAGTTCCTCTTGATGACATCTAATCCTTATTCTGATACATATATTCTGATTATTATTAGTTAATTCATAACAATTGACTTTTATTTTAAATTTCAATTTTCAATTTTAACTTTATCTAAATATAAATTCTATAAAATCATTTATAATTAGTTATTATTTATCTTTATTTTTAAAATATTTATAAAATACGTGGACTCAGTTATCTTTACTTAGATATTAGTATTCTTTTAAACGATATCTGATCTTTTGTATCGCATAGTGCAACTGTATTATTAAAAAATTCAGATTACATGATATATTAATTGTTCTAAAATTTTAAATATTTTATTGTAGATTGAAATTAATTATAATCAACTTTATTTTAACTTCAATTTTATATATCAACTTTATATAATCAACTTTAATTTTAATAACATTAATCGTTGATATATAAGCGTTTATATAAGAAATTTATATTTTTATTTAAATATCTTTATATTTTTTATTTAAGCATTTTTTATTTCATCATTTCACATTTTCATTATGTGAAATACAATAGGTCTGTTTTGTATTATTTTCAATTGTATGGAAATAGTATCTAAATGCAAAATATATTCAGTGAAATATTATATGTTTAATGCTCGATCGTAGGGTTTGTAAAAAACAATGCGAGATACGGATAATTCGAGTTTACCGGTTTATAAAAGATGCATTTAATGGTCGTCAAAATATTAACATCTGCATTATCAACTAAAGCGAATGCGAATACATTTACAAAATGCTGTATCCCAGTACTTAGAGAAACTCTTTCACCAACAGTATTCATTGCATTGTTAAAATTCCATGAATAGTGTCCAGCTCATCGACGTAATTGAGCATATTCGGAACTTAGTCTATATTTCAAAATATAGACGTCATACCTCTACAAATGCATCATCTGCTCTAATCTTAGTTTCTTAAAATTTTATTAAATCTTGTAATCTTTAACATAAAAGTTTGATTTCCTGAAGATGATAGTAAAAAAGGGTATATTGTTACGTGTCAAATGTGTGCCGGCGCACGCTTACATGAATATGATTCCAGGCGAGTGGGTGGTGACAAGGAAGGATCAAAGCTCGTAGTTGCTGGAGTACGGATGAATAACGGGAACACAGCAATAGAGAAGTGGGGCAAGTGTCGTCTAAGAAAGGAAGGTTGATGAACGATAGGAAGCCGACAGCGATTAAACGAAAAGTTACCTGAAGAAGGCGAAGTTTGATGCGGATGTGGATGGTGGGCCAAGAGAGTTGGACAAGATATGTAAATGTGTAGTCGAAGCGACAGATACGGAGGAGTACACGAACGGCGGAGTTGATGTTGCGTTGTGGGGTTGGGATGATGGATTTTGGAGGATTGACGAAAAGACCGAGGCAGTAATCGCCTTTAGCGAAGAGAAGCATGAAAGAAGAGACATAAAAAAGGAAAGTCGATAAAGGGGCGGATACGGCGGATGCCACGGATAATTAAGTTAGACGAGCGGACCTTGTCACAAACGAATGGTTTAAAGAAAAAGTGATCATTGAAATGGAAGCCTAAAAAAGTGAGATTGTGGACTATGGGAATGATTAATGAGGCAAAATATACAGGGGGGGGGTAGGAAATTTTTGAAATAAAACTTTTCAACTTCCCTTTTTGTTTCCTGAATATTTTCAAAAACTTAAATTTTAAGTTTTTGAGTAGGAAATTTTAACTCTGATTAAATTTTTAATTTGTATATAAAATAATTGAATATTTACGAATTGTAATAAAATAGTGTTGCATCACTTTATATTTCTTCAGCAGATCGGATATTTCTCCATAAATCGCTTTAATTATTTTGAACTTCTTCGAAGGGTAGCGAAAATTCATCACTCGTATTTCGAATTAAATTTTTTAAATTCAAAAATATTCAAATCTATTGCAGATAATTCGTATATAAATTACAAAAATAATTCGTATATAAATTACATAAAAAATTACATAAAAATCCAATATGGTTAATATGTAGTGCGGTTAAATGTACATTAAAACCGCTTTCGGTTTATATGAATAAAATACTTAAAGTAATTAAAGCACACTTCAAAAAATATTGTAGGATAATCGAAATTAATACTGGTATAAAACACTATTTCAGTATTAATTCTACAATAGAATTTTTAGAACAGATAAAAGGAATAAATTTTCAAAATATAAATACATACGATTTTAGTACGCTTTATACAAACCTAGATTTAGTAGATATTAAAGAAGCGTTAGTAAAATTAATTAATCTTATATTCGGAAAAATATATACATATATATGTTATAATTATTATAACGCCTATCGGACAAAAATTAAACCATCAAATAAATTTAAATATATAGACAAAATTGAATTAATAGAATCCTTAAATATTTTGATAAATTTAAATTATTTAAAAGTAGGGACATCATTTAGACAAGTAAAATGTGTTCCAATTGGTGGTAATAGTAGCCCAATTATAGCTGACTTGTATTTAAGCTTTATAGAATATGAATTTGTTCATAACTGTAAAAACTAAATCTAAATTATATAAATATATGAAATATATGTTTTGATACATTGATGATACATGTGTATTTAATTCTAATGATTTTTATTCAATTAGTGAACAAATTTATCCAGAAAGCCTTATTCTTAACAAAACCAATATTAATGATAAAGAAGGTGTATATCTAAATATGAACATTAAATTAACATTAACTAAAATTACTATTAATTTATATTGTAAAGATAACATTTAAATTTACAAGAAACAGTTTTGCATGAGCATTCATGCTACTTTAATAGATACATATTTTAAACTAGGTTACTATAAAAATAACATCACAAGCAGAAAATAGTAAAATATATAAATCAAGACAATAATATAAAGAATAAATTTAAACTCTTAAGTGCCAAATTTTTATGGATGGATAATAAATAATATGCTTTGTATTAGAATAAGATACTAGATAGTTATTTCAGAGGAAATACATCATTAGCATGTAATTGGCCCCGCTGCTATGTTGGGTAGAGGAGTTAGGGGCCGAAACCTGATAGCATAGCAGTTCCTCCTGATGACCTCTAATTCTTATTCTGATACAACGTCTGTTATTTATTAATCAATTCACACAAATGACGTTTATTTTAAATTTTATTTTTTTAACTTGATATAAATTATAAAAAATCTTATAACAATTATTTAATTTATTATTTAATTATTAAATTTTGATTTAGCATTATTATGTTTTGTTTATTTTATAATTACATTAAATACGTAGACTCAGTTAGCTGATTTAATAATTCGTGTTTTCATTTTTTCTGTGTGATTCAACCTTAATTTATAAGTTTATCAAATCGTTTTTAATCTTTAATTTTTTATTAAAGTATATTAACTGATGTCACTGCAGAGCAGTTGACGAGCGATCGTCCTTGGAGAAAAGACGGCATTGTACACAGTAAAAATGAAATGTATTTTGATATAGTGGAAGTTATAGATGCTATATTGAGCAAAGACTTACGACCGATTTTTACCAATATAAATGGATCTGTAAGTGATTTCAGGCACAAAGTCAGTTAGCATTTGATAAATGATTTTTATTATAGATAATCGCCAACTTGAGACTGTCTGGTACCCCTTCGGTATCGGTGACATGCACAAACATGAGAAACTTACCTTACGTTAGTGTTCACCCATGTGTAAAACTAAAACGACTAGAGGTAATTTCGTTTTTATGAAAGTCGATTTTAAATTAATTTTAGAAAGATCGATTGCTTTCGTTCATTCCGCCAAACGGTAAATTTGAATTACTTAACTATATGTGCCAGGCAAATACAGTGAATCAAAGGTAAAAGGTGTTAGTTAATTTATTTGCTCACACAAAATGTGTCACATATTCAGTGCCATACCGGTTAACGTAAAGTATTTAATTCACTCAAATGAGTTTGAAGTATCAATCTCCTCAAAATTAAAAAAACCTGTAAGCACCGCTTTAATAACGCTTTGCTAATTGATTTCATTTTACAATTTTATAACGTTCACTTGACATATCGACCTCCATTAGGTCGTTGACTCGAGGCAAATCAGTCCGAATCTATTTCATCAATTCATAGTTACATAACTCATCAGTAATTTGTCAAAAATAAAAATATTGTGAAAATAGATTATGTAGTTTTTGAAAAAAGTGTTTTTTTACACATAATGTTAAACTCTACGTAGAACTTTAGATACAACGGCTATTTCAGTGGCTAATCAGAAACGTAAGTAGAAAATACTTCTTTTAGATAAGGAAATCGAAATAAAAATGAGAACATATTTTCATCTTTAACGTGTACTTCCTGAATATCTTTTGGCAGTTGATTTTGCCTGTAACTTGTTCACGTCCGCTCAACCATATCCATTTCAACATGTAACAATAGCTAAGTAACTAAGCTCCCCATAGTAACTAGGCTTATCATGTAACTCACAATCACTAATTGTTTCTAATATGTGGCTAATAGGTAAGCTGCATTTCTTGCTGCCTCTTGTAATCATTTCTTCCATTACCCAAATGAGCGACGGTAGCGTAGAATACCATTCGGTAAAAAACTTTATTTCATAATTTGTACTAGGGAAAGAAAATCAATAAGTAATTTGAGTTTACCTTAACGACTTAACTCTTGTTTAACGTTTTTATAAAATCTAGATTATTGGGATTATTTCAGCTTTTAATAATCAGCTTTTGTATTTCAGCTTTTGTACTATATCTGAATATCGAATATCTGAAAACTAGGAAGCAAGTTTTCAGATACAAATTTTATCTAGGAAAATTTTAAACTAGGAAGCTATATTTGGAAAAAACATTTTTTATGGTTGTAAACTTAATTCTATAATTTTATTTGGCAGAAATTTTTATTGCAGTCGTTGCTTGCTTTCTCACAGCATCCATTATATGATACATTATTATTATATATATCCTCGTGCGTAGTTTGGTAGTTTGAAGTGTTACACTGTGCCTCCAGGAGTCAATATGCTTGTTTTATAATCGTTGAAGTTGTCAAAAACCGAAGTTCGATTACACGCAGAGCAGACTTCCTTACCACCCCTTGATGAGTTGATGGTTGCCGGCATCACTCATCGACAGCAATTAAGATTCCTGCTTAATAAAATTAGGATAATCCGGAAAGCAAGTTGTTAGTTTAAAGAGGTTATGCCAATGCTAAAACGTTAGCAAATTCTAGGAGATGCCTTTTAAATATATCACAAGGCAGCCAAAACGACTGATGGTAGTTCACCTTACTGATAAGTGCTGCCCGGCTACCATGAGCTCGTCTAGGATTGATAAGGAAGTCTGCTCTGCATGTAATCGAACTCCGGTTTTTGGCAAAAACTACAATAATGAAATTGAAGCTTATTAGCTCCCGGAGCACAGTTTAACACAATCGGATTTCAAATGATATATATGTATATATATCATTTGTTTCTAAAATGAAAAGTTTGAGAACAAAATTATATTCCAGAATTGATGAACATCTCAACTGTATAACTGAAAACGTTGTATACGTAGCGACATGCCACGAATGCTCATTACAATATGTAGGAGAAACAGGAAGAAGCCTAGCAAAAAGAATAACAACTAGACGGTATGACATAAATAAATACTATACTACATACGACGCGGCAGTAGAACATTGCCTCCAGCATGACAAACCTCATAAATGCCTTACATATACTCTCTTAAAATTTGGATTTAACGACATCAACGTAAGGAAAAAGTTTGAGCT
Organism: Pomphorhynchus laevis; assembly: GCA_012934845.2. Classification (NCBI taxonomy): domain Eukaryota; kingdom Metazoa; phylum Acanthocephala; class Palaeacanthocephala; order Echinorhynchida; family Pomphorhynchidae; genus Pomphorhynchus; species Pomphorhynchus laevis. Next base: position 79,583 of record WNNJ02003047.1, read on the forward strand.
CCAAACTATTGGACAAATGATGACAGATAAAATTCTGAATAGAAATCATATTTACAAATGGAAGAATTTTGAAATAAAACCAGCGTGAATTCTTTCGTGCAGCAGTGTGTCGATCTCTATATATAACTAGATTGGTGTATGCGTTTCTGCAACTCGAAAAAGCTACAGCGAAACGTTGTTAATAAAATTTTGCTTTATGATTTACGTATATAAATTAGAAAACAGTTTACATTGACGGCCACTATACTTAACGTATGCGTTCATATATTAAATTTATTAAATATAAACAGGCAAAACAGTTATGGCACTTTATTTCAACGTTTCGGCTGAAAGCTTCTTCAGAAAAATTGTAAGTAGTTAGATATAATCAAGAACGTTTAAACTAGTCATATATATAATTAGAACACGATATATATATCGTGTTCTAGCATATACTTATATATAATCAATTTTGATAGATCACACAACGTTATTACGCACTAATAATTATATATATATGATAATTATCTATTTTCTATAAACTTATTTGTTACAAATAAGTTTTTTATTATGTCCGAATTTTGAATAGATCCTAAAAAATGATTGCTGCGAGACGATTGTCTTCGTAAGCGGTAATTAGCAGAAATAAAATTACTTTTATAAATTTTATTTTTAAACAGCATCTGCATCTGAGTATATTATTTGTTCTTTCAGATTGTTATCTTAAACTTTAAATAAAGCGGTCGTTTAATATATAGTAAACGCTGCGACATCTAGAAAAACCCTGTAAGAACATACTTCGACAATTGTTATTTTAAAATAATACAGTTCGAATGGCTGATATAAACATTCGAGTAATGTCGCTAAGTAACTCTGATCTTGATTTAGAAGGATATATAATGTTCCCTAGTCAATTCTCTGCTGTCTATTTCGGAGAGCATATTACGTTATGCGTTGTTTTGGAGTACTCTACAATTTCGATATCTCTTTCATCAGTTTTGCAGCTAATTGCAAATATAAAATGTGACAATCTTATGAAAACAACCTATAATCTAGTCCCATATCAAATGCAAGAATTTTCAAGTAACGATGTGTCGTCTTCCTTTCCATATAATCGAAAAACAAAGGTATATATCTTTAAATTTCAAATAAAAGACCTGGCTACTCACACGCTAACTTGTAACGCTGTTCAATACTTAAAGGACGATGTAGCATTGAATTTGCCTAGTTCGGTGTCTTCATCACATTCAACTAATGTTCAACCTATAAGCAGCAGATCAGTTCAAAAGACAAAGCAATTTCAATTTGAAGTGAATAAACCGTTTAACTGTACGCATTCGTGCATTACATTTAATGAAACCGGCAAATGTTTAATCTATGCCATTCTTCAAAACCTAACACTATTTGGTTGTGAAATGAATAAAGTCGTTTTTGAACCTAGCTTAACTGGTATTGAACTAAATTTGAAGAATTCAAAGTCTTTAATAGACAGTCAAAAAGAATCTCGAATGCTTCAACCCAATCAGTGCTGTCAATATGTATTCAGCTTTGACATGGACATGAATGTTCTCAAGAATAATCGTATTTCAGATCTAGGAAGACTCTGTATATGGGTTTATATAGCTAGATATTTCTTGACCTCGATTATGACCAGAAATCATCTAATATATATATTTATATTTATATATTTATATATATCGCTTATGGAAGCTTTCTATAAAATCTAAAAGGAAATCAATACCCATTTATATCACATAAATTATATTTTTTAGCAAATAAAGTAATTAAATATTATAGTATATATAAATAATATTATATATAAATATATATTTACATAATATATATTTATATATAAATATATATTAATATTATCTGTAAATTAAATATTATAATATATTATATATTACTATAATGTATAAATTACTATAATATTTTCTGATGAGAGCATCAGCTATTGAAATATTGAACTAAACCTTTTTATCAAATAAATTGTCGTTTCTTTGGTTCCAATCCATAAATAATTATAGTAATATATTAAATACCATTAAATAATATTTAATAATTCGATAATTATATTATTAGATGTATCTTACTATAGTGAGATACATTTGATATAGAGTAGCCTATTTTAGTTTTTGGTAACAGTTATATTTGTACTAACTTTAGAATTTTTCCAAGTTTATTTTTCTGTATTTTTTAGTGCTCTGTCGAAATTTGCCTTTTAATTATAAAAATAGCGAGATCAATTTTTTTAAATTAAGCACTTAAAAAATACTTTTTGCAATTGCATCGTAAGTAATCGACGTGGCCGAGAGTATGCAGTGGGCATAATGATAATTCATTATAATTACATTAACATTGAACTTATGATAATAGTATTAATATTTTATGTTCAATAATATAAATAAATTATAATAAAAAAAGTTATTCTCTCTTCAGCACAAAAGAAATGTTCAATTCATTTGGGCTGAAAAGATCAATTTTAATAATAAATACTAAATCTACAATCTTCTGTTATTTCAAATATATATTATTATAGGAACGAAGAAGAAGAAAAAATATCCTTTATTTGATTAAAATTCTATATTTCGATAGCTTCTGCTATCATCAGGATTACAAAAATATGTTCCACAATTTGTTTCCCCCGTGTTTCCAACATTTATACAAAAATACACGCATTGATGTACCCCGCATTTCTACTTAAAAGAAAAAGAAAATACCGAGAAACAAAACAATCATACACTACAATTTTACACACATTTTAAAACAAACAAAAAGAAAAAAAAACAGAATCATAAAACAAAATAAAATTAAAATCATAAAATAAGTGACAAAAAATACGAATTTAATAATAAAAATAATGTAAAAGTTGGGTAATAAATTATAATTTAATCTAAACCAAAACAAAATAATAATACAATTAGAAAAAACAAACGAATTGAACAAATTAAAATAATGTAATATTGGAATAATTAATTATAATTTAATTTAAGGTTGTAATCGGATTTATTATTACGTTTTTAATTATTAATATTATTTATTATTAATGTTTTGAACAAAACTAGCATTAGTGTTAAAAAAGAATTTGATGAAGAGGGTATGGTCGTATCCAAAGCTGATAAACAGAACAAGTTTGTTGTTTTGTATAAGGAAGAATATACGCGAATGGGTCTCATTACTAAATTGCCATAAAAATTGCCTTTCAAAAAATGCTAAATCAGGATTTTTATACTTATTGTTGAAAACTCACAAAGTTCAACAGTGCAAGACCGAATGTAGCTTCATATTCTGCTTTTTCTTATAAAATTTCAAAGTTTAGTGCTATCACTTTACGATTTCATACATCTGATAGTCATTTCTCATACATTAAAGATGAACCTCATTTTTCTAGTTTAATCCGTGGACATAACGCTCTCAAACATTCATTGTTTACAGCTGACATCACGTCCCTCTACACTAACGTTTCGCTCTCTGATGCTAAAAACATTGCAGATGATATATTAGCTCTTAACCCACCTTGTGATATTCTTCTTAATCATGAATATTGGCATACTCTCTTCACAATGTGTACCAGTCGTTGTAATTTTATTTTTGAATCTGTAATGTGGGATCAGATCGATGGATTGGCAATGGGCAACCCTCTTGCTCCTGTATTGTCCGAGTTATACATGAGGAATTGGGAAAATTCTTTTGTCAATAGTATTGATTGAGTTGTCAGGTGGTTTCGTTATGTTGACGATGTTTTTTTGGTTGCTCAGAATTGCGTTACACATGATTTCCTTACCCATACGCTAAATTCTAAGGATTCTCGAATTCAATGGTGCGTTTCTTCTGAATCAAATGTGGGTATACCTTTTATCGATGTCTTGGTTAAGCAGGTTAATTCTTCTGTACTTCAAACATGTGTTTATCAAAAATTTGGTACAGGGTCAGATATTGTTTCTTGGACTTCAAACGTTCCAACTAATTGGCTGATTTCCGCTGCTACGTCACATTACTTACGTTGCAGGCTTATCTGTTCTAACTATCACTTAATTTGTGAAAGAGAAAAGGCTATCACACATAATTTACAAAAAGGTGGTTTTCCGCTTTGGACTATTAAGAAAGCTAAATTTAAATCGTAAGCGCATAAAAATAAAGTTTTTGGTCCTAAAAAAGAATATATCATATAGGAATACCTTTTGTTAGTAACAAGTGGAATTCAGTATTTTCTAAGTTTATTAACAATAACATAAAGCATAGTTGTATTAACCAAGTGCACATTTTTATCAAAAAATTACCTAAACTTCACAACATTTTTAAGCGTAAACCAGATTTTAACAAAGATGCCATTGTTTATAAAATACCCTGTAAAGAATGTGATCAGGTATATGTTGGTCAAACGGGTCAAGGTTTGGTTAACAACATAATTATAATGTACGTAAAGGGACCAATTCTAGTGATGTTGCTCAGCATTTTGTGAGTTTGAATCATTCCGTTGATTTTGAAAATGCATATATTTTATCATTTAAAAGTAACTTGTTATCTCGTATTATTGAAGAAGCGTATTTTATTAAAAAGAACCTAATTTAATGCTTAATAATGAATCCGATTACAATCTTAAATTAAATTATAATTAATTATTCCAATATTACATTATTTTAATTTGTTCAATTCGTTTGTTTTTTCTAATTGTATTATTATTTTGTTTTGGTTTAGATTAAATTATAATTCATTATTCTACTTTTAAATTATTTTTATTATTAAATTCGTATTTTTTGTCACTTATTTTTTGATTTTAATTTTATTTTGTTTTATGATTCTGTTTTTTTTTCTTTTTGTTTGTTTTAAAATGTGTGTAAAATTTTAGTGTATGATTGTTTTGTTTCTCGGTATTTTCTTTTTCTTTTAAGTAGAAATGAGGGGTAATCAATGCTTGTATTTTTGTATAAATGTTGGAAACACGGGGGAAACAAATTGTGAAACATTTTTTTGTAATCCTGATGATGATAGCAGGAGCTATCGAAATATAAAACTTGTTTTCAAATAAAGGATATTTTCTTCTTCGTTCCTATAATAATATATATCAATTTTAATGTAAATGATTTTGGTTCATACGTTGTAAACGTCTTAAAGAATGCGAACATACAATCTAAAGTACTATTGATCTCGTTGATAGATCTTGCGTCAAACATTCGCCAAAAATCGAAAAACTCATCAGTAACTGTGCACTAATGTGGGTGTATCAACTACCTCATCAAATTTAAACCTATTAATCAAGGTGTTTAATCCTTACAGTTTCCCTTTGATTTTACTGAATGACTGAAATCAAATATTGTTTGTATATGAATTGTAAATGAATTGAAAAATCTTAATATACAACTTAAAATGAAATTCACTTCTTAAGAATATTTATAAATTTCTATACATTTGAGAATTAAGAAAATCGAGAACAAAATTAGCCTTAACAGTCAAAATTATATTCCAAATCAAAAAGCATATTGATTTGAAAAAAGCTATTTTTAGTGCCTGCGCACAGTTTTGTTTCTCCTGATTCATATGTAAAAGTGCTCTATCATGAATAATTCTACTTATATGATGTCTGATTAATACAACATCTAACTGTCGGCAGTATTTAGCCCTCGTAAATTGATCAAAAGCTGACCCATCCAAAAATATTTTTTCTTATCGCTATCAACCATACTAGATAACCTTACAAAGAGAATATAAAATTATATAATTATATATAATTATATATTATATAATTATATATAATTATATGTCAATTAAGGTAAGAAAGACAATCATATTAAAAGCGTGTTTCCTTTGACGAATTAAGTTGTGATTTTTATCATTGCTATCGAATCGCTGCTATTTCATTAGTATACATTAGTTACAAGTTTAAAAATGCCAAATTGTGATTTTGTGTTTTTAATCCTCACAGCTTGTACGAATTTGTACAACTTTTAAAGATAATTTTAAATTATCTTTAAAATAACCAACTGCAAATCAGCACTATAAATGATCAGAAATATATTTGGAAAATAAAAGGATAAAAACATTTTTTTAATTGAATAGACAGAGTGCAAATAATATGTAATATATTTTAATCATATATTTATATGACCCTTCTTTTAACAATTTAAATCACTTCCTGCATTTAAATGATACCATTAACTGTACATTGAAGCCGACATTACTAGTTTTATATTGAAACTTAAACTAAAAACGGTTACGCCTTCTTGTTAGTTAAACTTTTATAAAATAGCAATTTATACATTGAACGGTGGACAAGATATATTTTTAGCAATAAGCCCGAATATACTGGACTACCAGATTTGGTAATCGTGGTCACATAAATACAGTACCTGTGAATATTAAACTATTCGAGCACCCAATTTCAGTGGAAATAAGAGAAATACCCGTTGGGCAAGTAGCTAAATGTCAGGAAATAACTATTTTAGTGACAAACTGTTCACTGCTAACTTTAAATCCACGGACTGTTGATCTTCAAGTGTCTTTTGCTAATAGCAACAATGCACTATTCTGGTCTGGGTTAAGTAATGCCAAGGTTGGAATCCTTCAAGCAGGTGAAAACGTTAAGCTAAAGATGGAATTGATACCATTACGTACAGGACTTCACTCACTAGGAAGGTTGAGTTTTCTAGACGTAATTTCAAACGATTTATACACATTCTCCGATCTTGGATATGTGATGATATGTTAACTTTTTTTGCTGATGCTAGTTGATTTTATAATATCACATGATTGTATCACCAATATTTTTAAATACGTTTTTAACTTGTATTACTTCAAATGAATAAACTAATTTGCTTTTAGTATCCGACTTTACCGTTAATTTTGTCTCGGAAAATGTTCTCATCTTCATACATATTGCATATTTCGTACAAACCACAGTTGAATTCAATTGATAATAAAAATAATCAGATATTTCTTTAATTACACAAAGGGAGTATAAACATTATAAATACATACACTGAAAATATTTTTTAGTTATTAGAAAATTATTTAATTTATTTAAATAATTTATTTAACTAAGCAATCAATGTTACAGAAAAAAAATTTATAGTTTGTGATATTTCAGTATCGTTAAGTTGGAAGGTTTCTGTCTCGAGCGACCTCTAACAGGCACGCTGCATTTCCCCGCTGCACTGCACAGCTTAAACGCTGCAAGAGAAAATTGGCAGCTCTCCGATCATCTGTTGCCACCACCAACATATTGCCCAGTTTTGTCAAAAAATTCGAAGTTATCGGCCCAGCAGCACCAATTGTGTCAATCGCCAACGGCACAAATTTATATTGCGATTCGTCAATACATGTATATTTAGCCTTATTTCGATCCTCCGCCAATCTAGCAACTTCTTCGGCCCCAGAGATCGCACTAGGCAAATGACTGGAAGCAATAATAATTTATTTAAATAAATTATTATTTAAGTAACTCTCCAACTCTCTCAAAACTACTCTTTAACCTCTCCAATGTATTGTAAACTCAGCAGTTCACGTTCTTTTACATCTTCACAGTTTTGACAACATATCTCAACATATTTTAAATCTTTCCTGGCATCCCACAATTAGCCATCGTTTCTAGTTTCGTTTGATTATCATGACCCACCGTGTACTCATCGAAATTTTCCTTTATACTTACATCTTCTATATCTCAATGAATCTCGTCATATTTATTTATCCTTAAGATCATCTCATTCCCTTCTCTTCTGCACTCCAAATTATTCGACAAATTACCTCATCCGTTCCTTTCCTGTTGTTGCTCCTTTTCTTGGAATTCGCTTCCTTCGTACATCCGCTCGACTTCCTTGTTCATACTATTCAAAATTCGTTTGCGGGATTATTTTTTATCAGTTTGATCATTTTTTTGTCATTTTTAGTGGGCTTGTAAGCGCACCGTTGACACGCATTTGCCACTTAAAATAAATTTCTCTTTTTAAATAATTTTCTAGTTATTTCTAATTATTATACAAGTTATTTTAAATAATTACGAAGACAGCCATAAAATTACACTAAATAAAAAAATCAAACTATGCATAACAAGTCAAATAACATGTGAGAGTAACAAGTCTACTGAGCCGCATGAAACTGCGGCCCAATAAAGAAAAATAGGTAAAAGTATATATCACTGATGTAACTGAGATATATCGATGACATTTTCTTCGTTTAAACAAGGCTGGGAATTTGCTCAACGAGTTCCTTTAAACTATAATTATCCACTAACATTTCTTGATGCGGAGTTATACAGATATATACAAGTGCCATTTGACAAACTAAACTCTATCGAAAATTTGGTGGACCAAGAGCAATATTACATACTAGCATCTGTTTCGAAATGTAAAATAAATTAATTTATAAGGATTAATTAATTTATTAATTAATTTAAATAATTGATTTATCTTTATACGATATTAATTTATACGGATAAGATAATTATGTTTCGACAAATTATAGTTTAATAGTTGCAAGGGAAATTATTTAATGTATTTATAAACCGAGGATATCCCAGAAAGAACATTTAACGGCAATTGAAAGTAGTAGCAAATATAAAACGAGATGAATTACTAATAAAAACATGAAACCTTTTACGCTCCATTTACATTTCATCTCACACTGCTGAGATTACGGAAGCGTGTTGACTTTGTTTATAGATCACTCAATGAACAAATTCAAAGCAAGATGAAAAACATCCCTGGATTACCTTTAGAAATCACCAGACTCTTAAACGAATGCTGATGTTTTCGAAATGAAAAGAATCGAGATGTTTCATTAATCCATGCAGTGAAAAGTGACACATGATAGCCTAGTAGCTCCAGTGATTGCTGGATTACGTATGACCCACGTCGAAGAAAATGTATTGCGCATGCATGAGTATGTGCAATACTCAAGTGTTGTGGCGACACACTGATGATATTTTTGTGATTTGGCAACCCATCAAGGAAGAGTTATTGTTATTCATATCTGCTTTAAATGCTGTTAGTGAAGTCAAATTTGTTTGCTGACAAGAAAAATTACTGTCGTTTCTGCAAGTGACTGTTCACAATCAATTTATAATAAGAACGATTTTCTTAATAAAAAGCATACAGAATAAATAATTCTAAATAAGTTAACACAAAACATAGCTAGATGTAATTATTAAATCATTCAACACTTCCAGTCTTCAGTTAGCCAGCAAATTAGTGGGATCAGGTACACACCAACCACACCAACGCCCTACCTTCCGACTGAATCACACAGGGTCTCTCACACACCTGAGGATTCAGTCAAGTCGAACGATGGTTGGTTGTCGCGATGTAATGAGCTCCAAAAATCTGTTGTTGTTCTAGGGGACGTCCTCTCGAAAAGAAGACTAATCACGAGATTGCCTAGGTACACCAAAAGTGTACATGAGCACTACCACCGCACTACATACGCTGTGCTCGTTTTAGGGCCTATTTAGCTTTCTTCAGGACACTTAAGCTTATTCAAGTAAGATCAGAAAGTCAATTTGACCGTAATGGTAAATCCATGTATCTTACTTGATGTAAAAAATTGGGAATGGCTGATTATTCAGAATGGAAGAGAGATTATATTGCTAGTCTCTTGAGCTTTTTATTTGTTGCAGAGGTACCATTAAAGATAACCGCCTGCGATTTAGAGGAATTGGGAATAAGATTGGATCGGGAAAGCTAGTATTTTAATTCTATGAAGAAACGGCTGATGTCCGAGACTACATCTTTTACCTGCGTCCACAAAACAGTGATGTGGTATCATCAGTGTGTATCACTAGATGTTGATCACGTTTAAAATATTTGAATAGAACAATAGAAGCAGCGAGACATAAAATAGGAGAAAATGGTGAGCCATGATGCACACCTGTAATAGGGAGTAGAGTTATCAGGCAACCCTAGGAACCTTAAAGAGATGACAACAAAGGGAATGGAGATACTGTCAAAAGCAGTGTAGAAGTTAATAAAGACATCCACAGCAAACTGATGACTGTTATCTTGGCAAAACTGATACACTTCGCCTAGGGCAAGCCACTGACTCTTTTTGTAAAAATATACGTCTGCTAATATTAATGTCAGCAACATCGGAGGAGGTGACTAACAACATTGTGACGGTAACCTCCTTGAACTGGCAAACACGAGGGGATAGTGGTGGTTCGGATCTAGAGGTACCCATAAGTGGGCCCCAGGAGTTCAGGATATATGTAACAGACATGTCCCTACTCCTGAAGTCACCTTAAGGTCGGATAGGTTGTGGAGATCGAGTGGCTTCATAATTGTGAATAGATAGTGTATCCTCCAAAACTTTATCAAGTCATATGCTACTAATTCGGCCCAATGCCCTCTCCCTCTAGCAGACAAACTTCTTGAATATCTGCAAAAAGTGAGACTGTGAAGGGTTCAGACGAGCAATGCTCTCTCAATCCCTTATCAGCTGTAGTCGATATTTAGTGGTTCAATATTCTTTCGAGAGAGTATGTCTGAGGAAAACAGAAATATTAGGGATGTGTAGCATTTTTGCTATGACTGTGAGTTTTGTTTGAGTAGGATTGAATAGGCGACCTTTATAGGTAGTCGAAAGGATTGCGGTAGCTTGCGATAAGAAGTAGAAATTGAATTGGGTCAGATTCACATTACCTACAACAGAGAAGAATTGGATAGCTGCCTGGAAAAAGGCCACTCTGATTGAATCAAAGTGGAATCTCGTTCTCAGCAACGTATCTTCCTCTAACCGCCAGCGGAGTTAGTCGTCCAATGTGGACAGTTGTTGGCGAGACTGATCAATACATGGTGATTTAGCAGCCACTTATCATGAAGCAATAGTGTCGAGGAAAGAATTTGCTGTTTGAAGTTAATGGCCGGTGATGGTGTTTTATGAATAAAATATACGTTCCTGGCTCTTCGGAGTACTTCATTAATCCAGTGACTAGTTCTGTCTTTGAAGTCCCCAAAGAACATGTTATAACCTCAACCTAATATACTATTCAAGAAGTCACGTTTCTTGTTAATCTCTAGGTCAAATATAGATATTAACTATACTGATACGTTTACCGTTCTTCCAGATTGTTATTACCAGTAATAGAATAGATCTTAAGTGGATCTTAACTAAGTTTAAAAGACCTTGAGATGAAGATGATTGGGGTGGGGTTATATACTTAGTAAAGTGGGGGATTATGTGCTTTGGTAAAAATCGAGTAATATCCTGAGTTGAGCGGATAGATCTGGTATCCTGATGGACAATTACGCCTGCATCGCGACCAGTTAAAATACGAAGATCAGAAGCACTACCCGGATTCCACTGAAAGATGTTTAGTGATAATAATTCGGGACTACTTACCATTGCATTAGTGGTACCAAAGTGAGCAAACAGCCCCCAGTTGAAACCAGAGGTTGGTAGATTTCTCTTCTTACAGCCATCCAACCCAGAAGGGCCGTTCATCTCATTCTTGTTGCTGGGCGAATTATCATAATTTTCATGACGGGGTGCACTGCCTATTGTTTCCCTTCTTTGTCAGTTTGATAGAGTTATTATTTACAAATGCTGATATTTTCTTTAATCCATAAGGTGTCCCTACGCTGTCATGTGCCGACGTAGATGAATACAAATCATATTGGTGATCAGCGTTTCAACCTGAGTATATGTTTCTTTGTTTTCCAGTTCTAAAAACTTAAACATTTTATTTTTGAAGACTCGAGACTCATTATTTGCCGCTTTATCAAGACTCAATGTTTGACGATTTAATAAAAGAGAAAGGCACCGTTCCCATGATGTGACTCTATTTATACTCTTTAAAATATGTACATTTCCTGGACCACGCTGGGTGATCCAGATAGCAACTAACACATCTAAAGCGCCCCTTTCCGTTAGGGTATCCATCATTGCTATTCCCCTTAAAATTCGTACAGCTAGGGCATCTTTTATCAAAACGTCATGCCGATTTCCAGTGCTCCCAGACAATAAATAAATACAGGTTTTCTGAATAAATAACAATCGATTAGAAATAATTAAAAACGAAACATGCAGAAAAACAATCGAAAACAGCCAAGAAGTTAAAAATTCGTTCGCTTCTTTAACTTTGTTACGGCCTCATGTCCAGCGGGATCTGAGTCCTCCAGCCAATCCAAAGATAAGTCCCTGCTCCTGAAGTCACCCCAAGACGGTATTGGTTGGGGAGATAGAGTGGCTCCATAGTTGTGTAGGGATAGTGACTCTTACAACACTCTGTCAAGGCCAATGCTCCCAATCCAACCAACAGCCTTGTCCCTCCAGTAGGCAAACTTCTCTTTCTTGAATATATTCCAAAACGAAGACTGAGAAGGATTAAGGTGGGCAAGTCTCGCCCTATCCCTGCTCAGCTGAAACCTATATCTAAAGCTCCAGTATTCATTCGAGAGTGTCTGTCTTGCGGAAACAGAGAGATTGAGGTGTCGCATTCTAGCCAGGACCTTGAGTTTTGTTGAGGTGGGATTGTATATGCGACCTTTATAGGTAGTCGAAAGCAACGCAGTAACTTGCGATGAGAGGTAGCAATAAAATTCGGTCAAAATTTCATTACAATTTCTAGGGGAGTTGGATCGCTGCTTGAAAGAAGGCCACACTGATGGGGTCAAAGTGAAACCTCTTTCTAAACAACGAATGATCCTCAGTCCGCCAGCAAAAAAGATCATGAGAGGTGGTCTGTTTTTGGCGCGACTGCTCAGTACAGATAGGTTTCAACAGTCACATCTTATGAAGCAGTAATATGTCGAAGAAAGAATTAGTTGTTGAGCAATGAAAGGTGGGGAACGGTTGTTTGTAAATAATGTAGTCGTTCCTGGCTTTGTTGAGAGCTGCATTAATCAACGACCAGTTCTGTCGTTGAAGTCACCATGTAACATGTCATAGCCACTACTTAAAATACGGTCCAGGAGTCCAAGGTTCTTGTGAATTTCTCCTGGCCTAATATAGATATTGGCTATACTGATACGTTTACCTTTCTTACAAAGTGATATTGCTAAACAAGACACGGCTGGACAAGAATAATTTTAAAGGAGGGATGATCTTAAAGAGCATTTAATTAAGGTTAAAATACCTTTAGATGAAGATGAGAGATGAGGGGTTATGTACGGAGTAAAGCAGGTGTAAATGTGCTTAGAGATAAATCGAGTAATATCCTGAAGGAGACGGATAGACCGCGTCTCCTGAAGGACTATAACATCTGCATCTCTACCAGATAGAAGCCTAAGGGCGAAAGCACCTCCCGAATTCCACTGAAGAATATTCAGTGAAAAAGGATCTTGATTACTTCCCATTGTGTTACGTCAGCTGGAGTGAGATGCCCCTTCTAGCCCGGACCAGAGGTGGGAAGGCTGCCCTTCTCACAACCAGCCAAACTAGAAGAAGTCATTTGCCCACTGGCTTTATCTTCATTTTCCAAGGAGGTTGTCGCGACTTCCCAGCCATTATCCTTCTTGGCCAACTTTAAAGAGTACAGATTCTGTTTAGAAGCAATTCGTTTTTTGAAGACGGGACCTTCTTTAAGTACGTCGTAATATTTGTCGTGATAGGAGAACGTAATTCCTCAAACTTAGCCACAATGTATTGAGTTAAAGTTCGCAACTCGTTCATATTTGCCTGGTGCCTAGCATCTATAAGCTTAATGATATCTGAATTTGTCATTGTAATATCAGTAGATCTATTGGCCGAGCAGGCATCAGCGAAGTTGGCCGTCTTGCAGGGTAATCCACAATGCCGCTTCTTGTAGTCTTTAAAGTAGCTACATTTTCTGGACCAAGAAGGATGTTCACCGCCGCAGTTAGAACAATGGGGAGGCAATACACACTTCCCCGAATGAACATCAGATGATCCGCAGGCTCCACATGTCCAGGTCCGATCGCAATTAGAAGCTAAATCCCCTCATTTATTACATCCATTACAATGGTGGTACGTCAGGTGATCGGAATCTATGAAGGTGAATGACAGATTGTGCCCCAGAAATGGGTTACATTTAATGTTTGATAGGCATTCAGCCTGGTCAACCTACTTTGAGCAAAATGCAACTGTTAATGGTAGGCCGTTTCTGCTCGTGATAGAACGTATATTATGTACTTTATAAGTAGATTCTAGGCCCTTACATCGTCCTCTGACGTGAAGGGCGGAAAATTGTTTTTTTTTAAAGCCTGAATAGGCTTGAAAGTTGTCGTTCCGTAATCTGTCAAGTTCTTCTCGAAAAATTCCAAATAGGCTGCTGCGATGTCTGAGTTGCAGAAGGAAATGCGAATCTCAAACTGAAAATATCTTATTGAATTGAATAGAATTCTATTTTTGTAAGCAACAGTGAACTCTCTCAGGAGCATGAAAAAAGTTGTCTTTCGAAAGGTTGTAGAAGTTTCAATATAGTTAGGTTTACCAATTTTGTCACAGGTCTCCCTCCGTGCTCGAGACCAAAAACTGAGAAGAAACACCACTTACCTCTTTATCTGTAGCAGGAATAATTGTTTCCATTGAGCGCTTTGATCCTCTATACTTACTTTTGTACTGCTTTTTTTTAAAATAACCTCCCAGACAATAAATTTGCAGTAACAATAGCGATATTGCTTGATAGGTGTAGTAACTCGCTAGAGTGAAAACATCAATTAAGAATGATATGAAAAACACCGATGTTTATACGAAATAAAACTAATATTTTCTGTTACAAATTTTGTGAGTACCTACAATTTCATGTATAAATAGCAAACTTTGGCTATTATGTCTAAAAAATATTTATAATCACCAGAAGATTATACCAGTAGCTATCAAAATATTGTAATTTTTATTAAATAAAATTCTTTCACTCGCTTTGTATGTAATTTTCTCTTCCCTTTGTATGTAATTGTATACTTCTCAAGCCTTACGAAATTCCAGAAAATCTTTACATTATTTCCAACCAAATATTCTTTATATTTTATGTGGTAACAACATTAACATATATTCTGTTACATATCTTGAATGTTGTAGAAATGGATATCTGTTAAACATCGCCGATCTTATAAAATAGACAAAGGCTTTAGTTAAATGCAAAAAGAATTATAGACAAATGAAAATATAAGTATATTCTAATCTAAAAATTAGTAAAGTCAAAGCAGTAAAATAAAACGCTCACGTTGCTCCAGTTTAAGACAAGTGGGGATTCGTTTGATGTAAATCTATTATGTAATAGTCGTGTTTGTCAGGTAAAATATGAATATGCAGTCCACCAAATGAAAATCAAATATCTGGGTAGCTAAAAACATCATCTTTTAAATATTTAATGGTTTTCTAGTGGTAAGTTTATTTTTGATAGAAGAGAAAATAAGATCTTAAAATGTTTGAAAAATTATAAATTTGAAATGTATTTACAATGCAGCAATATTCCAATGCATAGGTTAGCAAATATCACGTTCTATTTATTATCCATTAAGAAATTCATTTATTAAAATGCTTAATAATGAATTAACAAATGAATTAGTTTTTTAATAAATTAATTAATTCAATAGTTCATTATATATATTACTTAATAAAATGTAAATATTTGCTTCAAAAAACGCGTTTAAATATTAATTTATTATTTATTCATAATTTTTATGTAAACTAGCTATTTTTATTATTTAAGTTTTTTAAATTTTAGTGAGTGTTACATTTTGATATGGAGGTTAAAGTTTACTTTTCCAATATCGTTAATATAACAATATTATCTATTGTGAAGCTAAACTTTGTTTAGTGAGACTTTATAAAATATAATATATACCTTGCTTCTGTGAATACGTATTAACCCATTATAATTAGAAAGTTTCTGAATGCAAGAAAATGCTATTTCATGAATGTTGTAAACTACAAAAGTTTAATTCGATAATAGTGTCGTTTAATTTGATTTTATGTCGCTTTGCCACACAAAAGTTATTGCAGACTTTAAATAAACTTATGATTTACGTCATCTTTATTAAAATAAATAGATTATTTAAAATTGAATTCTGGATAATATTTATTTATGAATTCAAAAACAAATACATTAATTTCTTCAAAATCAGAAAATTTATTGTTCCTATTTTTATATTCGGAAAATCGATTATTATAAAAATAAATGGTGTACAAAGAAACAATTAGTTTTTTTATAATTTATTATTCATTTGATACAATCTTCGGTTCCCTCAAATGGGCCTTTGTGCAATTAATTATGATCTTGTCATTATTTTGTTATTGGATGCGTGCTTGTAGGAAAATACTCTGCAGGCATGCCACAGCGAGAACGGGGCGATCTTAGACAAACAGAAGAGGATCGAGCAATTGCAAACGAAATTTTTTTCATAAGTACCAAAATTTCGGAATATTGCTGTCTTGAGCGCTGCGCCTTAATCACTGCTAGTGATTTCAGAAATAGTCTTATCTCGTCACCCATACCACACGACGTGGAGAAGACGAGAGGTACGAATCTGCTCCGTTCAAGACTCACAATGCGTTCACTGTATTTCGCCTTTTTTCTTGCTTCATTGCTGGCAAACTTGGATGCGGAGACACGACAAGCATACGATTGAGCGTGACTATTAAAGATGGTGACGTCTAGAAACGTCCGCTCAAATCGATTGCTCTGAAGTCTGGAACATACAATGTACAAACGTGCACCTCTGTCGCGCGTAGTCGTCCGAGCTTCGAAATCAAATTCAGCTGAGACATCAGCGAGCTCAGGTTCGATTCCGACACTATAACAAATTGTTGTAAGCTCCTGCACGAGCAAGTCTCGCACGATATTTCGCCGGATTGAAGGCAACCCTCCTCGTTTGCAGGAAATGACATGGCTTTATATTAACGCTATCTCCACAAGCGCATAAACAATTAGTTTACTAAAAACAAAAATCCTAAAATCTTAAAAATGTAAAAATAACTCTTATGACATCAATTTTTTAAGTCAATTCAGATTTAAAATATTTTGATCATTAAAATATCGATAGAACTGTTCCTTCTGATCTTAGCAAACTAGAACTGCATAATAATAGAGAACTATACTCTTATATACCCTTTCAATATACCCTTATTATACCCTTATACCATTAAAATTTAGACTACAATGTTTATAGTGACGAATTTGTTAAGTCGTCAATTTGCTGAAATAAAAAGTTATTTTGGTAATACTAAAATGATGTTTATCCAGCTTAATAGCTATACATCAGATGCACACACTAAAATAGTGTAAAATGTGATAACTTAAAGCGATAACTTTAAGAAAAACTTAATCGTTTAATCGATAACTTAATCGATAACGCCTAAAACACATTTGCTACTAATATTTAATTAATAAAAGTTGCAAAATATTGGGGATATTAACATCCACAATACAAATGTAGGAGTTATAAGACGTGATATGCAATGCATAACTAATATATTTATATCATATTGATATTAATTTATAAAAAGTGATATTTATATCACCAAGATTATAGTGATATACTAAGATTTGATTTGCCTTAACTTCGAGTGAATTGCTGCTATTAACTTGTTTCTATTCACAATGGCTCGACCTCGTCAATTACAGAATTTGCTACAATCACATTTCGGCACTTCTAGATTTCAACCATTTCGGAAACTCTCTTTCAAAGACTAAATATAAACATTATATTTACTTATATGTTGATCAATACTTAGAGTGTATCTGTTGATCTTTAACTATTTTAGTTCACTTTAAATGTTAGTAGAGTTACAATGAATATTGATAAGTTTACTTTTAATGTTAGTGGAGTTACAATGAATATTGAAACTAAGCGCAGACATATATTTGTTAATCTGTAGCAATTGTAGTTCACAATTAATATTTACAATTAATATTGAAACTAAAGGCATGCACATATTTGTTGATCTATATATATTTTAGTTTACTATAAATATTAGTAAAATTACAGTGAATCTTTAAAATAAGCTCAAATTTATTATAAAGACCAGTTGCTTAAAATTTTATTATATTGTAGACTTGAATTAATGTATTTTTCATATATATACTGACGAATTTGTTAAGTCATTTATTTATTTGCTGAAATCTAAAAGGCTATTTTATTGATACCAAAATGTTTGCTCGAAAAGGACACTGTGTGTTAAAAGCTTGCAATAATAAAGAAAACTTTTTTTCATATCATGTCTATAAAACCATCATTAACTAATATTATATATAACTGTCATTCAAATTGATTCAAAAATGCATTAATGCGTAATATCAACTACTGTTATTGGGATTTACTACAACAAAGAAATTATAGTCGATTTCAAATGCGCATAAACTATTTATTATCTGATGCTAGACACGAAGAGTTTGCCAAATCAAGTTTCCTGTTCTCGTTATAAATTTAATCAACCGGAGCGGCTTGTAGTGTTAAAAGCATCTAAATAATAAATAAATAAAGACTTTATTAAATACACCAAAATATAGCATGCAAAAATAAAAAAAGGTAGGTCATAACCAACTCAGATCAAAAATGACAAAATTTTCTTTCGTTTTTTTTCATCTTCCATTTCTCTTTCATGGCCTCAGGTTTAGGGGGATCTGAGCACCCAGATCAAACACGCCGCCTTCCGACTGAACCACCAGGGGTCTTTCACCTCCCGAGGAATCCAATCAGCGCGGACTATGCTTGGTAAACGAGAGACGAGGAGCTTAAGAAACCTTAGCCTTTGCTCTGGGGGACGTCCTCTTGAGAAGAAGACTAATCCCGAGATAGCCCAAGTGCCCCAAAGGCGCACCTGGGCTTTCCCTTTCAATGACAGATGCTGAGCCCGTTTCAGGGCCCACCTAGCTTTCTTCAGGATACGTTTGAGTCTATCCAGGTCAGCTTTCGCCGACCAGTTCACCGTAACAGTGAACCCCAGGTATTTTACTCGACTTGTGAAGGTGGGAAGTGGTTCAGAGGCAAATATGGAGGAGAGCGCAGAGAGTGCTAATCTCTTAAGTTTTTTCTTTGTAGCAGGTGTGCCATGAAAGACAACCACCTGCGATTTAGCTGAGTTTAAAATAAGATTGGATATGGGTAACTGATCTTTTAATCTTAAAAAGAAATGGCTGATGTCAGAGACTACGTCTTTACACCTGTGCCCAGTGAACAGTGCTGTGGTGTCATCAGCGTACACCACAAGACGTTGTTCGCGTTTAAATATTTTGAATAGTTTAATAGAGGCAGCAAGATATAAGATAGGAGAAAGTGGGGATCCTTGAGGTACACCCGTAATAGGGTAGAACTGACGCGCATCAGGGTCGTCTTCATAGTAAAATCGCTTGGTAAACAACAGGATCTCCACTCTGTTCAAAATTCTCGCAGGCAACCCGAGGGACCTGAGAGAAGAGATCACAAAAGGAATGGAGATGCGGTCAAATGCAGCAGAAAAGTCAAGGAAAACAGCCACAACTAGACGATGGCTATTATCCCGACAAAACTGCTCCACCTCACCAACTGCTGAATGGACCGAGCGACCTTTGACGAACCCATGAAAACCTGGAGGGATCAAATTACGCCTACTTAAATGGTCGCGGATTTTACGCGCAAGCGCTTTTTCGTAAATCGACACGAGGGCATTTTGAATCGAAATGGGTCGCAGATCTTTAGGGCATGAGCAGGATTTTTTCTTAGGAATAAAAACACGCTTACTAATATTGATGCCTGCTACATCGGATGGGGAGGCTAAAAGCATTGTGACGGCCACCTCTCTTCTCTGATCAGCTGTCAAAAGCTGACAGACCCGAGAAGAAAGTGGAACGACGGATTTGGAGATGCCCGGGAGTGGACCCCAGGAGTTAAGGATATCCGTAACAGATAGATCCCTACTCCTGAAGTTACACCAAGGCGGGATTGGTTGAGGTGATAGAGTGGCTCCATAGTTGTGTAGGGCTAGTGACTCCTCCAACCCAATGCTCTATCATTCCAGCAAACAAACTTCTCCTTCTTGAACATCTTCCAAAAGGAAGACTGAGAAGGATTAAGGCGAGCGATACTCGTCTTATTCATACTCAGCTGGAACCTGTATCTAGTGCTCCAGTATTCATTCGAGAGGGCCTGTTTGGCGGAAGCAGAGAGATTAGGGAGGTTCAGTAATTTTGCTAGGACCTTGAGTTTCGTCGGAGTGGGATTGTATATACGACCTTTATAGGTAGTCGATAGAATCGCGGTAGCTTGCGAAAAGAGGTAGGTATTAAATTCGGTAAGACTCTCATTTCCTATTATGGGAAAGAGTTGGATAGCCACTTGAAAGAGGGCCACTCTGACCGGATCAAAGTGAAACCTCCTTCGAAGCAACATATCTTCCTCAATCCTCCAACGAATTAGGTCATGAGAGGTGGACAATTGCTGGCGCGACTGCTCCGTGCAGAAGGGTTTTAACAACCACCTCGAGTGAAGCAGTAAAATGTCGAGGATAGAATTTGTTGATGTGCAATGAAAGGTAGGTGACGGGGGTTTGTGAATAAGATAACCGTTCCTAGCTCTGCGAAGTGCTGCATTGATCCAACGACCAGTTCTGTCGTTGAAATCTCCAAGTATCATGTCATAACCGCTGTCAATAATACTATCCAGGAGGTCACGGTTCTTGTGAATTTCCCCTGGACGGATGTAGACATTGGCTAGACTTATGCGTTTACCGTTCTTACTGAGTGAAACTACTAAACAAGAAAGGGCTGGACATGAGTAGTTTAATAGGAGGGAGGACCTTAAGGAGCACTTAACTAAGGTCAAGAGTCCTTGAGATGAAGAGGAGTGAGGTGGGGTTATGTACTGAGTATAGTGGGAACAGATATGCTTTGGGATAAATCGAGTAATGTCCTGGGGGAGACGGATAGACCGCGTCTCCTGAAGGACTATAACATCTGCATCTCTACCAGATAGAAGTCTAAGGGCGGAAGCACCTCCCGAGTTCCACTGAAGGATATTCAGTGAAAAAGGCTCACGAGTACTCTGCATTGTGATGGATTAGTTGGATGGGGGATTGCCTACCTAGACAAAGCTAGGTGCAGGAAGGTTGCCTTCCCACCACTAGCCCCCTCTAAGGAAGGTACTTGCCCCTGGGCAGTATCTTCATTTCCCCTATTAGTCTTCTGTTGGATTAGCTTCCCAATCTTGAGCGGGGGACGGCATGGGCTGAAGCCCCTCTCTTTTTCGACTCCGGAACCGAGGAAACAGGAAGCACAGGATTAGTCCCGATAACGGTTAGGATAGAGCGTACTAACTCCTCCATCTGCCGAAGAGCATTCGAAGTCTTTAAGTCGATAATCCGTAGAATGTCAGCGTCATACGTGGAGCTGCAGCGACCGCGAAGGACTTTGCCGGATTGGGCGGTTTCAGCAAGAATAATTGTCTATATTCTTTGAATAGAGAGCATTTCCTGCTCCAAGCAGGATGGCACCCCCCCCCGCAATTCGAGCAGGAAAGGGGGCCTCGCAGCGATCGGTAGTTGTAAGAGAAGGACAGCTGGTGGAGCTACAGACCCCACACGAAAGGGTCCCACTGCAGCTGGAGGCCCAGTGTCCCCATTTGTGACACCGGCTGCAGTGGGGATAGGTCAGATCATCCCTCTCTGTGATCGTGAATTTAATATTGAAACCCATAAAGGGATTCGACGTAGAATTAGACAAGGATTCAGCAATATTTACGGGAGCATTGCAAAAGCCAACCGGGATAGGGTTCCCGTCCCTTACCCCGGATTGACCTCAGATTGGTGACCTTGAATTTTGCCATAAAAGAACGTATATCTTCTTCTTCCATTGAACAGGGAAGATTTGAAACTTTTAGCGATGCTAGGATAGGCTTGGATGAAATTTCACCATATTCAGCTAAATTGGCGGAGAAGTACTCCATGTAGTTTGCGGCAAGGTCATTCGAGACAAAAGAGATCTTCACCTCCGCAGGGTGTAACCTAACAGAGTTAAATAGAACCCTGTTCTGAAACTGTTTGGTGAAGGATCTCAAAAATTTGTTGTAGAGATCGTGTTTTTCAATCGGTTTCTTAACTTTAATTATCAACAAATTCTTTAATTTAGGAATGGGGAAGCACCTCCCCATCACCTGATACCATAGAAAAATTACTAACCTTGTTACTTGGATCTGTAGTTAGATTTACCTTTAATTTGTCTTTTTTTATAGGATTATCGTTGATTTTTGAATGATTTTTGCTGCTATCGTTTGATAGCTCCGATATTACTTGTACATTGTTCATTTGCTCAAATTAGAAAAATATGATATTTTAAAGGGTATCACGAATGCTTAATTCAGCAATCTTAGATAGCTAATGATGATTGCCCACTTTAATGGGCAATCATCATTCGCGTCTTAGATAGCGTCTCGAATGGGCAATCATCAATTTGATGATTGCCCATTCGAGACGGAATGAATACATCAGCTGATGTATTCGTTCCGTCTCGAAATCATTAGAATCAACTTACAGGTTACTTCATTACAGATCATTCGGTTTACTAACTTAATTCAGAGGCAGATAGTGCAGCTGATTGCAACTTTACCTGAACAAATTTCTTAAATAATAAAGCTCTTCCTAACTTAAAAAAGGTCTGATTTTCTCATCATGAAAATCTTACGCTGAAGTTCACTAAAATAAATAACATATTAGCGAGCAAGGGAAATTATTATGCTACTCCCGCGGGATTCTCCACCCAACATCAAGGTAATGAAAAGTGGAGATTCAAAGCAGGTAAGATTAGTGAGTGGTTTAATCATATTACTCACTGGTCTGCTAAGGTCTACCTTCAGCTGGTTAACTACATGCAATAAGAAGTAAACGAGAACCGTTTTAACTAAAAATCCTTCAGTGAAATTAAGGTGGTTATCCTGCTCTTCGTATTCCACCTTGTCGAGATGCAGACGTTATTGTCCTTCAGGAAACTAAATCGATCCAGACTTCCCATTACATTACTCGATTTCTACCATAGCAAATTAACGCCCTATTACTCCGTACATAATCTTTCCTCACTTCTCGTAATGTCAAGGTATTGTAGTTCTAGTTAAATGCCCCCTAATATCATACCTTTTACTAAACTTCTCATTGTCTGTTCTGTCTTGTTTAGCTGTAAACAGCGTAAAGACGGTAATTGAATAAGTCTATCTAGTATCTACATTCGACCAGTGAAGAAACAAAAATCATGACCTCTTGGATCGAATGATTGGTAATGGTTATGACATCATAGTCCGTTACTTCAATGATAGAACTGATCGTTTGATTAAATCTTCACTCCACATAGCAAAAACCATTACTCTATTCATGAACCACTCGACCCACCTTTCACTACACATCTGCTAATTCTCTCCTCAACATTCTACCGCTTCATCCGAAATGATTGCTTAAACCCTTATGTATTAAACAGTCGCGACAACAATGGATCATCCCACACAATTTACTTCGATGACGGTTATAAGAAGTTACCCTACTGCGGAGAAAACACCACTTTGATCCTATCAGAATGGTCCACATCCAAGTGGCTATCTGACTCTTTCCTGTTGTAGGTAGTGGGAATTTAACACGATTTAACTCCTTCCTCTCTTAGCAAGCCACCGAAATTCTATCAACAACTATACAACTCGCATTTTTAGGCCAACTCAGACAAAACTCAAGGTACTAGCAAAAATCCTACATATTCCTTAATCCAGCATTTGGCCGCATTTCCATTACCTTTGCTATATCTTATCTCAGGTCCCTAGGTTTATTTGAAAGAATTGTTAACAGGGTAGAGTTACTGCTGTATACCAAGCAATTCTTCTATGAAGACGACCCTGATGCACGTCAGTTTTACCTTATTACATGTGTGCCTCAAAACTCCCCACTTTCTGCTATCTTATATCTTGCTGACTCCATCGAACTATTTAAAACATTTAAACTGGATCAGCATCTAGTAGTATACGCTGATGATACCACAACCCTGTTCTCTGGACGCAGATGCAAAGATGTAGTCTCGAGCATCAATCGCTTCATTTTCAGATTAAAAGACCAGCTATCCCTATTCACTCTTACTCTCAACTCCGCCAAATCGCATGTGGCTGTCTATTATGGTGCCCTTGCGACAAAGAAAAAACTAAAGAGATGAACACTATCGGTTTTATCTTCCTTGTTGACTAATCAACCACTCCCCACCTTCACAAGTCGAGTAAATATATGGGGTTCACAATCTCCCAACGTAAAAACTAAGGTTTATCAAGCTTCTCATCTCAAGACTAGCTATCATAGTCCATCTACACTGTACTCTTAGGGGAATTAAAGACTCCGAATGGTTTAGTCGGAGTGCGCCGCGCTGGTTCGACCGAGGATCAGATCCCTTTGGACCTGAGGGCTTGAAGATTATAATGATACATGCTGGATTAAGAGATGGAAATGGGAAAATATAACGTCTGACTAAACTTATTTAAACTTGGTTTTTCAAAGCATGTAATTTTGTTAAGAAAGTATATTTTACTATTATTATTTGATCGCTTTCTTTTGTTGTATTTTTTCTTTTATCAATTTTGTAGCGAGGCACAGCATATAAATACATGCTTATATTATTTTAATGTACAAAACTGTAACAATTTTTTGTCCTGATGGTGATGGCAGTTGCCATTGAAATATTAAATAATTCCTTTGTTTTTTAAGATAAGATAAGATAAGGAATTTCTTAAATAACTAACAACCACTAAAAAAATAACGAAAAGAGACATTAGAAAAAAAATGCAGTTCAAATAAGACAATTCATAATAGCATTTAGTCTTCATAATGATGTCACGGCCTCAGGTCCAGCGGGATCTGAGCCCTCCAGCACATCCAACACGCCGCTCTTCGACTGAACCACCCGGGGTCTATCACCCCCCGAAGAATCCAATCTAGGCGGACTATGCGCGGTAATCGCGAGATGAGGAGCTTGAGAAACCTTAGTCTTTGCTCTGGAGGACGTCCTCTCGAAAAGAAGACTAATCCCGAGATAGCCCAAGTACCCCAGAGGCGCACTTGGGTTTTCCCATTCAACGACAGATGCTGAGCCCGTTTCAGGGCCCACCTAGCTTTCTTCAGGATACGTTTAAGTCTATCCAGGTCAGCTTTCGCCGACCAGTTCACCGTAACAGTGAACCCCAGGTATTTTACTCGACTTGTGAAGGTAG
The DNA here is from genome assembly GCA_012934845.2 of Pomphorhynchus laevis. Taxonomy (NCBI): domain Eukaryota; kingdom Metazoa; phylum Acanthocephala; class Palaeacanthocephala; order Echinorhynchida; family Pomphorhynchidae; genus Pomphorhynchus; species Pomphorhynchus laevis. The sequence goes on from WNNJ02003047.1 coordinate 104,650, forward strand.
GGAGTGGTTGATTAGTCAATATAGAAGATAGAGCTGAGAGTGCTAGTCTCTTTAATTTTTTCTTTGTCGCAGGGGTGCCATGAAAGACAACTACCTGCGATTTTGATGAATTTAAAATAAGATTGGATAGGGTCAGCTGGTCTGTTAATCTTAAAAAGAAACGGCTGATGTCCGAAGCGACATCTTTGCACCTGCGTCCAGAGAACAGGGCCGTGGTATCATCAGCGTATACCACTAGATGTTGATCACGTTTAAAATTCTTGAATAGTACAATGGAGGCAGCAAGAAATAAGATAGGAGAAAGTGGGGATCCTTGGGGCACACCTGTAATAGGGTAGAACTGACACGCATCAGGGTCGTCTTCATAGTAGAACCTCTTGGTAAACAGTAATATCTCCACCCTGTTAACAATTCTCGCAGGCAACCCGAGTGACCTGAGAGAGGAGATAACAAAGGGAATGGAAATGCGGTCAAATGCAGCAGAAAAGTCAAGGAAAACAGCCACAGCTAGTTGATGGCTATTATCCCTACAAAACTGATGCACTTCACCTATTGCTGAATGAACCGAGCGTCCCTTGACAAACCCGTGAAAACTCGGTGGGATCAAATTACGCCTACTTAAATGGTCGCGGATTCTACGCGCAAGCGCTTTTTTGTAGATGGAGATGAGGGAGTTTTGAATCGAAATGGGACGCAGATCTTTGGGACATGAAACCGGACTATGCTTTGGTAAGAAAATTCTACGACTAATATTGATGCCGGCTACATCGGATGGTGAGGCTAAAAGCATTGTGACGGCCACTTCTCTTCTTTGATCGGCTGTCAAAAGCTGACAGACTCGAGAAGATAGTGGAGCGACGGATTTAGAGGTGCCCGGAAGTGGCCCCCAGGAGTTAAGGATATCTGTAACAGATAAGTCCCTGCTCCTGAAGTCACCCCAAGGCGGGATTGGTTGGGGAGATTGAGTGGCTCCATAATTATGTAGGGATAGTGACTCCTTCAAAACATTATCAAGGCCTATACTACCAATCCAACCCAAAGCTCTATCCTTCCAACAGACAAACTTCTCCTTCTTGAATATCTTCCAGAAGGAAGACTGAGAAGGGTTAAGGTGAGCGATGTTCGCCTTATCCCTGCTCAGCTGGAACCTATATCTAGTGCTCCAGTATTCATTCGAGATGGCCTGCCTGGCGGAAACAGAGACATTGGGAAGACGTAGCATTTTAGCCAAAACCTTGAGTTTTGTTGGAGTGGGATTGTAAATATGACCTTTATAGGTAGTCGAAAGAAACGCGGTAGCTTGCGAGGAGAGGAAGGAATTAAATTCGGTCAAATTCTCATTACCAATTCTGGGGAAGTGTTGGATAGCCGCCTGAAAGAAAGCCACTCTGATGGGATCAAAGTGAAACCTCCTTCTAAGCAACGTATCTTCCTCTATCCGCCAACGAATTAGGTCATGAGAGATGGTCTGTTTTTGGCGCGACTGCTCAGTACAGATGGGTTTCAACAACCACATCTTATGAAGCAGTAATATGTCGAGGAGAGAATTAGTTGTTGAGCAATGAAAAGTTGGGGACGGTGGTTTGTGAATAAGGTAATCGTTCCTGGCTCTGCGGAGTGCTGCATTAATCCAACGACCAGTTCTGTCGTTGAAGTCACCGAGTAACATGTCATAGCCACTACCCAAGATACGGTCCAGGAGATCACGGTTCTTGTGAATTTCCCCTGGCCTAATATAGATATTGGCTATGCTGATACGTTTACCATTCTTACAAAGTGAAACAGCTAAACAAGACAGGGCTGGACAAGAATAGTTTAAAAGAAGGGATGATCTTAAGGAGCATTTAACTAGGGTTAAAAGACCTTGAGATGAAGAGGCGTGAGGAGGGGTTATGTACGGAGTGAAGTGGGTGTAAATATGCTTGGGGATAAATCGAGTAATGTCCTGGGGGATACGGATAGACCGCGTCTCCTGAAGGACTATAACATCCGCATCTCTACCAGATAGAAGGCTAAGAGCAGAAGCACCTCCCGAATTCCACTGAAGTATATTCAGTGAAAAAGGCTCTTGACTACTTTGCATTGTGTTACGACAGCTGGAGTGGGATGCCTACCTCCTAGCAGAAACTAGGAGAGAGAAAGTTGCCCTTCTCACTCCCAGCCCTATCAGGAGAAGACACTTGCCCACCGGCATTATCTTCATCTCCCTTTGAGGCCAACAACTCCCAGCATATATCATCTTTCTTTGCCAACTTCAAGGAAGCCAACTTTTGTTTAGAAGATGATCTCTTCTTAGAACGGGGGGCTCTCTTTGAAGAGGTAAGAATCGTCGATGGAGGAGAACGGGACTCCTCGAATTTCGCTATCAGATGGTTCGTTAAGGCTCGAATCTCGTCTTTATATATCTGTAGTCTTGCGTCAACAATTTTGAAAATGTCGGTGTCCGACATACCATAACCGTTTGAATTGGATAAGCTGGCAGCGGCAAAGTGGGCCGGTTTGACCGGTGCCCCACAATGCCTTAATTTGTATTCTTTAAAGATAGGACATCTTCTAGACCAGGCCGGGTGCTGACCACCACAATTGGAACACAGAGGGGGGAGAGAACATTTCCCCTCATGGACTTCGGAAGAGCTGCAAACCCCACACGTATGGGGCCTAGTACAGTTCGAGGACCAGTGCCCCCAGAGGTGGCACCCATTGCAATGGGGGTATGTTAAGTCATCAGCATCTACGATATTGAAAGAAAGATTGTACCCCAGAAAGGGGTTACATTTGCTTTTAGCCAGACATTCCGCCTGATCGACTGCGGTAGAACAGAATGCTATTGGTATAGCCTGGCCTTTCTTGCCCAGGATTGGGCGAATATTATGAATTTTGAACTCAGATGTGAGAGCAATGATATCTTCCTCCGTTGCGAAGGGCGGAAAATTATTAATTTTCAAAGTCGCCTGAATAGGCCTGTAAGTAGTTGACCCAAATTCTTTTAGGTGTGTTTCGAAAAATTCTAGGTACGATGCTGCCAGATCTGGAGAGCTGAAAGAAACCCGGATTTCGGAATCTAAATATTTTATCGAATTAAATAGAATTCTCTTTTTATAAGAGCTTGTAAACTCTCTCAGAAAAATATTGAAAAGATTCTTCCTTTCAAATGGTTGAAGAAGTCTGATTATTACCAGATTCACCACTTTAGGCACAGGAGGGAGTTCTCCATCCGTGCTTGAGATTAAAAAATTAGACGAAATAGGACTAACCTTGTTTTCTTTGGCTTGAAAATTCGATGTTACATTGGAAATACCTGAGTTCCGTTCCATATTAGCTTGATTTTGTAAGTTGTTTGAAGCACCGGTGGTAAATTTTTGACTGCTTGACTTTTTCATTTTTTTGTGAACAGAAATGCTTAACTCCCTTTGTTTTTTAATTTTCCTTTATTATTATAAATTAGCATATATCAATTTCCGAAAAAGCGCTTGCTCGTAAAATTCACGATCATTTAATTAGTCAAAATTTGGTCCCATCAAGTTTACATTGGTATATTAATGAATGCTCAGTTCATTCGACAGCTGATGAAGTGCATTGATTTTGCCAGTCATCAATTACGTGTGACTGGTGTTTTTATTTTCCGCTTCCTATGAACAAATGTTCATTCCCTTTGATATTTCCCATCTCAGGTCCCTTCGTTTGCCTGCGAGAATTGTTATGTTATTCATTTTGACGAAAAGGTAATTTATGTGTGCTATTAAAAATATCTATTTTCAAATTGATGAAAATATAATATTTCATTTCAATTAAATTCAGTAAATCAGTAAACATTCGCCTATGCAAATGCAACAAATTTGTGTCAATAACTAAGTGATTAGTCGAATTTATTATATATGATACATATTAACTGGATGTGATTTTTGATGCGATTTTTCAGTAAATTGAACAAAACACAATTTACATTTAAATCCGAAAATTCGTAGTTCTAACTTATGCTTTATTCAGGCATGAAACCTAAAACAGTAATTCAATTGTTAGCATCAAAAAGTGAACATATATGAAAGTGTAAACAATAAAAGGATAATAACAAAGAGTTTCTTAATAATAAAATGCAAGGAATAAAGAAAGAAAAAAGGATTTGAAAAAGAAATTAGTTAAAAATTGGCTTCTTTTACTAATAAAGTCAGTCCTCGATCTTCAGAGGAATCAGATTCCGCAAGCTTGCAGCAACGCAAAATCATGCGATTGAGCCACTAAGGGTATGTCACACATCTGAGATCCCAATCCCGGTACTTTCGACATAAGGTGCTTGGGAAATATTAGTCTTGGCTCAAGGAAGCGCCTTCTTCAAAAGAAGACTAGTTCCGAAATGGCTTAATTAAACCAAGGCGTATCTGAACTTTCTCTCATAATAATAAACGCTGGAGACAACATTCTTGCACCTGCGTCCTGAAAACATAGCGGTGATATCATTATCATATACCATCAGATGTTGATCGCTCATTAGAGGTTCCATAAAAATAATAAAGGCGACAAAGTATAAGATTGGAAAGAGGGAAGCCATGAGGCACACCAGTAATTGGGCAGAACTGTCGCGCGCCATGGCAGATTTATATAGAAGCGCTTGGTATACAATAGTATTTCCACTCTGTT